>VXAB01011524.1:0-14472 GCA_013399175.1 Odontophorus gujanensis
CCCTCCCCGTGTCGGTTCCTCCATCATCTGCATCAGGAAGTAGTCTTCAACACATTGCATGAACCATCTGGACTGTGAGTACTTGGCCAAGCTGCTCATCCAGCAAATATCTGGATAATTGAAGTCCCCCATAAGCACCAGCACCTGGGAGCGTGATGCTACTTCTAATTGCTTATGGAAGGCCTCATCAACCTCCTCTTCCTGATCAGGGGGCCTGTAGTACACACCCACAACAGTGTCACCCTTACCAGCCTGCCCCTTGATTCTCTTCACTGCTATGTCACTCTCCCCCAAGTGGAGTTCAATACATTCCAACTGCTCTCTCACATGAGCCACAGATGGGTCACAGGAGCCTGCAACTGGGAATCACAAAATATTAAGAGTGAGTTTATGTCTCTTGGGAGGATTTTGAAGGGATTGGTAGAACAAGTAGTATTCTCTTTGTTCTTTCCAGTTGGAAACCGAGACCTGGGCAGGAGGAGGAGAATGGACTAGTTGAATGAATGGCTGTATGTATGGTGTGACACTCAGGGTTTTGGGTACTAAGATCTTGGATCATCAAGCTTGTTGATGTCAGATGGCATGTAACTCACCAAGAGGGGCAAGAATATACTAGGCAGCAAGCTGTCAGGGCTCATCAAACAGGACTTTAAACTACATTTGATGGGGGAAGGAGGTGTACTCCTGAGTGACAGAAAAGACAAGCAAAACTGTCTCTTCAGGAAGAAGCAGGGAAAAAAACCTCAGATTTGTCCCAGAGGAATTTGGTGGGATTTCTCCAGGAATAGCCCTGTATTCCTGATAGCCCAGCTGAAGTGCCTCTACAACAATAAATGCAGCAGGGAAAATAAGCTGGAGGAAATGGAAACCGTTTGCAAATAGAAAACTATGACCTGTGCTAATTGGAGTCACAGAAACATAGTGGGGGGAATCACACAACTGGAATACTACAATTGAGAACTACACACTTTTTAGAAGAGAGGGTGGTCAAGAGAGATGGTGGAGAGACAGGCCAAGGAGAGTGTACACCCTCTGTTAAATAAGAAGGAAGAACTGGCAGTCAGACTTCTCATGCTTCTCTTGCCACTAAACTCTAGGCAGGTTCTGAGGGGCAAAGTTTCTCCCACTGTAAGACCTGAGTAAGTCCATAACCATCTCATGAGACAGAATGTTCACAAATGTATGGGGCTTGATGACATGAGTTCCAGAGTCCTGAAGAAAATGGCCGATGTGGTTGTCAAACTGCTCTCCATTATATCTGAAAAAAAGTCCCCGGTGACTGGAGAAAGGGCAACATCTCTCCTATTTCTAAGAAAGGGAGAAAGAAAAACCTGCAGAGCTACAGGTGGGAGAGCCTCATGTCTATGCCTGGGAAGGTCATGGAACAGACTCTCCTGGAATCTATGTTAAGGCACATGACAGATGAAGAGATGATCTGAGACAGCAAGCACAGCTTTGCCAAGGGTAAATCATGCCTGACCCATCTGGTGGCATTCTACAGTAGAGTGACAGCATCTGTAGACAAAGAAAGGGTAACTGATATCATCTACCTGTACTTGTGCGTGGCCTTTGACATGGTCCCACATGACATCCTTGTCTCTAAATTGGAGAAAAGTGGACTTGAAGGGTGAACTATTTGGCAGATAAGGTGTTATTCGAGTGGTTTCAGCCAGAGTTATAGTTAACAGCTCGATGTCCAGGTGGAGGCTGTTATGAGTGGTCTCTCTCAGAGGTCTGCTTTGGGACCAGGACTCTTTAACATCTTTATCAATGACATAGACA
Organism: Odontophorus gujanensis; assembly: GCA_013399175.1. Lineage (NCBI taxonomy): Eukaryota > Metazoa > Chordata > Aves > Galliformes > Odontophoridae > Odontophorus > Odontophorus gujanensis. The sequence continues at coordinate 1,783 of VXAB01011524.1, forward strand.
GTGAGATTGATTGCATTCTCAGGAAGTTTGCAAGCGGCAATAAGCTGAGTGGTACAGCTGATACAGTAGACGGGGGGAATGACTTCTCATGGGATCTGGACAGGCTTTAGAAATGAGCCCATCAGAACCTAATGAGATCCAACAAGGCCAGGTACAAGGTGTTGTACTTGAGCTGAGGCAGTCCCAGGTACACATGCAGACTGGGAGAAGAATTCCTTTAGTACAGTCCTGTGAAGATGGACTTCAGGTTCTGGTGGACCATCAACTTGACATGAGCCAGCTTCTGTGGAACGCCAACAGTACCTTGGGCTTCACTGAAAAAGGGGTGGCCTGCAGAACAAGGAAGTTGACTGTCCGCTCTACTCTGCCCTTACAAGGTCCCATCTGTACTACTGTGTTCATGTCTGAGGTCCCCACACAAGAACGATGCAGAGCTGTTGGAGTGGGGTGAGAGGAGGGCCATGATGATGATCAGAGCACCTCTCTTATGAAGAGAGGTTGAGGAAGCTGGAGTCATTCTATCTGCAGAAGAGAAGGCCCCTGGGAGATCTCATTGCAGGTTTCTAGTACTTGAAGGGAGCTATCATGGTTTTCTATAAGTATTCCATATTATGACATTATGCAGTGAACTAAAGGAAATGGGACAGCTGCTAAGGGAGAACTACAGTTCCAAAATGCTCTGGTTATTTCCACTTTGTTTCCACAAGGTAGATACAAAGTAACATAGTCATTTAAGGATGTACCTTTTAGCTCCTCCGTGCAGAACTTGAGTACTTAGTTAGGAGGCACTCCTTTACCCGTTTGCTTGATTTATTACTCTTGATTCCTTCAATATTGTATTATCGCACATTCCTTTACCATTTGTAGTATAATAGTTTGCTCTTTATCTCTTCTGAGGAGCAACTCTTCACTTCTCTGCTGGCTTCCCAGGGTGGGGGAAGGTGTGAGTGGATAGAGCTAGGGGACTAGGCCCCTGTTTCATACAACAGTGAGAAAAATTCAACCCATGACAGTTATTCATACCCAGTGTGGGGCATGATGGCAATGAAGATAATAGATTTGACCAGAGCGCACTGTGATTTGGATTGAAAATCTTCACGCCATACCAACAGCAAAAATGTTTGTTTTTTTTCTTTCTTTCAACACAGTTTTTATAGGGATTGCACACATCATGCTTCTTAATGTGTTACTTAAAACCTATTGGAGTTTTCTAAGAAGACCACTCTGTTTTTTGGGGCTGTATATCTATATATATGACCGCCAAGAGCACTGGTGGTGACAGCCATCTGGTGCTTGTATACTATCTGGCGCAGTTAAGCATTACAAATTACACTCTGGAGGGTGTTTGTACGTTGTCCACTGCCTTCTCAGGGAATTTGCCAATGGAACACGGGATACTTAAACATGTTTTCAATTTTTCTTCCTCCCACATTTTTCCTTTTCTCCCCCTGGATATTTTCACGTATTTCTGGAATGTCCAAACTAGCATAATGATAAATTCTCAATATCTTTATCAATCAGGGATCTTCCCCAAAGATTAATAATACTGAGTGGCAGTGGATATGGAGGAATCTGGAAGAAAACTTAGAGGAGTGGGCACTCTTATCATTATGGGGCTTTACTCCCAAACACCTGCAGATCCCTGAAAGTTGAGGTAAGCATTTAAGAGAGGAATATTGTAACTCTGGCAGATCTAAGAAGGCTCAAATTATTTGGGACCTGGCTTAGGCCTATCGGGCCCTGTTTCAAGGGAAAGAGAGTGTCTCCAAACCTGCAATGGAGAAAAAACCTGTGCTGGTGTTAGTTGCCTCTGTAGAAGAGGCAAGTTGCAGTGAAGGTCATCTTGTCTATAATGGAAAGAGAAAGCAAAGAAAGAGGTAGAGAGAGAGACAGATGAAGCAGAGGGGCCAATGAAAAAAACAGTGAAAAATACTGGCAAAAACATCAGTTGAAACAAGCAAAGATGAGGAGATGGGAGATGAGGAGAGATGACTGATCCAAACTCTTAAGCTTGAGTGTCATGGTTTGGACTGGTTCAGCCTGGTTTTGTGGCAATGTTGATAAGGGACCCATGGATCCACACCCTGGGAAAGGTGGGAGGAAAAGGTGGGGACTTGGACCTGGATGAGAAAGAACAGAGCAGCGAGCAAAAGGGAGAAAAAAATTGTTTTCCAAATGTAGTAGAAGAATGTGAGATAATACCGTATAATACGATATGATTGAAATTTCCAGCTGGGATCTCTTACTAAGGACCTAGTTTTTAACAGAACAGTTGGCAGAAGGGATGATCAGGCTTGCAGCTTCTATAGTGAATCCTGACAACCATGAGGGAGAGATATCCTTTTAGAGAAAATGTTATGCCCAATCTAATTAGATGGGTCATGCTGGAAAAGGTTATCCATTGTCTAAGAGAAGTGGCTCTGGTGAAGATGCTGTATGACAATGTATTTTTGCTTGACAATCCACATACAATCCGTGATCCTGAAGGAGTTAGGTGTTCACTGGTTATGTGGCAGAAATTCATGCTATTTGTACCAGAAATGTTTGCCAGTACACTGGCAGCAATGAGATGGAAAGATGAATGAGAGACCCTAGTTGAGTAACTTGATTACCACTCATCAAGAATACGAAGAAAATTTTACCTCCTCTGTATGGGCCTGTGTCTCTCAGCTGTAGAGGAAATGTCCAACAAGCTCTAGATGATCAGCAAGCATGACAAGTTTGTGAAGCTTGACAAGTTTGACTGTGAGGTCCAGTAATTAAAAACCCTATATTCTACTCTCCACCTGTACGAGCTAACATCTCAGTTATTAGAAGCAGATGTCCTTGGGATCTTCCTGCTCAAGTGAGAGGTGACAGTGAATATACTTCATGTGCCACCTTGTGGTTTTAACTCTGTAGTCATGGAGAAGGTAGGAAGTGGGATGGAAAACCCACCTCAGGACATGGCTAAATGAGTTACAAAGGAGGTTAATCACAGGTGAGGGCTCCTCCATGACAATTGCTGCTCCACTTGCCACTGGACACTGTAGATGTTCTGATTTTGATAATCGGTCTTTTGCTGCACATCCATGAGAAATGAGTGATGGGTTCTGTAATTGGAATTAGAGGCATCCTGCCTCCAGCCAAGGGGAGAAAGGGAACAATTGAGTGTATTGGACTGTGTAGATTTGATGGCTTGGCACATCAGAACCACAGAACTATGAGGCTCTGGTGAACATTGTTGCTCAGTGCACCCTAATGCCATGGAAGCAACAGAAGCTACCTGCATTTGTGGGGTGACAGGGGGTTCTAAAGAGTGGACTGTGATGGTGGCTGACATGAGCCCCACTAGAAAAATCTGGCAAAAGCATCCTATTGTGTCTGGTACAGGGGCACCATGCATCCTTGGTGTAGACTACATTAGGAGAAGATATTTCAAGGACCCAAAGGAATATTAATGGTCATTTAGAGCAGCTGCTTTCGACAGAGAACATTAGGCATGTGTCTGCCTTACCCACCTTTTACAGAGGACTCTTCCATTGTTGGGTTTGTGCAAGTAGAAGAACAGCAGGTGCCAGCTGCTAATGCAGCAGTGTGCAGGCAGCAGTATTGCACTAACTGAGACTTCCTGATTCCCATCCATAACATCATCTGCCAACTGGAGAGACAAGGAGTGATCAGCAAGACTTGCTCACCCTTTAACAGCTCCATAAAAAGTGTGAAAAGCTAGTGGAGAGTAGAAGCTGACCATAGACTATAGTGGCATGAATGAAGTTACACCTCTGTCAAGTGCTGCAGTGCTAGACATGCTAGAACTTCAATATAAACTGAAGTCAAAGGCAGCCAGGTGACATGCCACAAATGACATTGCAAATGCATTCTTCTCCATCCCTTTGTCAGCAGAGTGCAGGCCTCAATTTGCTGTTACTTGGAGGGATTCAGTATACCTGGAATTGTTTGCTGTGTGGGTGGAAACATAGACCAACCATCTGCATTATGCTAATCCAGACTGCAGTGGGGCAGGGTAAAGGTTCTGAGCACCAGCAATACATTGATGACATCATCAGGTGGGGCAATACAGCAAAGGAAGTTTTTGAGAAAGGGAGAAAATTATGGAATTATAGAATCACCAAGGTTGGAAAAGACCTCCAAGATCATCCACTCCAACCATCCACCTTCTACCTGCTACCAATAGTTCCACATTAAACCCTGTCCATTAGTACAACATCTAAACACTTCATGAATATCCCCAGGGATGCTGACTCCACCAGCTCCCTGGGCAGCCCGTTCAGCACCTAACCACTCTTTCTGAGAAGAAATTCTTTCCTAATTTCCAACCAGAACCTCCCCTGGCAACCAGAACCTCCCCTGGCCATTCCCTCTAGTTCTATCACTAGTTACACAGGAGAAGAGGCCAACATCCACCTCACCACAACCTCCTTTGAAGTAGTTGTGGAGTGGTATAGGGACTCCCCTGAGTCTCCACAGATTAAACAATCCCATTTCTCTCAGCCATTATTCATATGACCAGCTTTGTTGCCCTTCTTTGTTGCCTTTCTCTGGACACTCTCCAGGGCATCTATGTCTTTCATGTAGTGTGGGACCCAAAATGAGTGGTGGTGCTAGGAGAAAGAAGATAATTAAATCTGGGAGATGTTGAGATTCCTTTATTGATTCTTCTAGCATTTGAATTCTTCAGTTAAGTTAATAATACATAAGTCAATTTGGAAAAATTTTACATTTTGTTCTTTAATCAGGATGTGAGTTATAGATGAGAAAGTATGAAAGCCATATCATTCTGCTCCTTAAAAATATTTGTTTCCATAGTTTCATTACAATAGTGAACTAGATGTTGGTAATACAAGGGAACTGTGCACAAGTTGATGTGTGACAAATTTCAGTTATTTCTCAACATAAATATTATTAGCTGTGAAAGAGAGGATATCAGGGAGGAAGCTATGATGTGGCTGCCAATTGTCTGAAGGCCCTTTAGCTGGACTTTTCCTTCCCACACTCAGTAACATTTAAGGAGAAAGGCCTACAAACAGTTCTAGTAGCTGGACAAGTGGTATTGATCTCTGTACAGGGAAAACTCATGTCTTGATCATAAAGTGCAATGCTGATAGCTAAAGGAGATAAGCAGCCCAGCCTTTTGCTAATTATATTTAATGATTAATTTGTTGTACAGATGAAGTGATATGGCAGAAGGAACAGATTCTGTCAGCCTCTAATGATCTTCACTTAATTTCTTCTGGCCTTATTAGTTACTGTGAGAACAGCTAGAAAGTACCGCAGGAGGTGATACCAGAATTTTTACAGCAGAAAAAAAAGCCAAAGTGATATGGTATGACTGTTGCTGTTGAATGAAGAGAATCACATGCAGTTTTTTATGTTGTTTAGGAAAAGGATACCTGGAAACATAAACCTTTGTACTCTGCTAGGACAAGTCTATAATTGTATGTCAAATTCTTAGGGATGTAAATATTAACCCTTAGACTTTTGGTATGACTGTAATAACTAGAAGTCAGAAGAGCCTTGGGATTGTTTCTAGTACTTAATGCAACCCTGTTCTCTTCCGTATCTCACAGGAACACATGAGATCTGTATATGATACCCCAAGTGTGAGCCTCCTTTATACAGTTGAGGTCTCATTCCTGTTGTGTTCTGATGCTGTCTAATACTCTGTCAGACAAAATGATTATAAGTTGTGTTATTTTTCCCATCCCTTCCTTAAATAAGATACATAGGAAGTGCAACATTTGATTTTGGTTGGATCTTGAGGATCTGGGACAAGAAAGAGAAGATAACAGAGAATTCATTTCACTCTTTGTTTCCTTTTTCACTCCTTTGTTAAGTTTCATAAATTAGATAACATTTGGGGAAGAAAAAGAGATTACAAAAATACAGGTAGCTTTGAGTTGGAGATTCAGCATAGGAAACATGGAATTTGAGGAGCGGGAGATTGGCCAATTGATTCCCAACTTTGGCTTCAGTTATTAAAGCTTTTATTCTATTCTACTGAAATCATACAGATAAGAGTTAGATTAATAGATTTTAACATCAGTTAGCCTACCTTTGTGATCATCTCTCTTAAGACTTGTGTTTTATACCCACAAAATTGCATTCCATGCTTCAGTGTCTGTGGCTAAATTAGAATATCTCTTGAACAAAAATTTAAGGAACTAATTTGAAGTACAACAATTTTGAAATGCCCAAGTATGAAGGAGAATCCTTCATGCCTAATAAAATTCTGTAAACTACAATTACAGTCAATCTTCCCAAACCTTTTTGAACAATATAAAACTTGGGGATATCTCTAGGAAAGAATAAATAAAATAGATGTAAAAGTTAAGTGGCAATCCACAGTAGTTATAAAATTTCAACTACAGTTGTTTTGTGGTCTTTGTTTACAACCCTTCAGGCTTTCCATTTTGAGTAGGATATGTGCCACCCTCGAGGAAGTTTTCATATGGGCTAAGTCAGTTGTATGTTTCGTTCGTTCTCATCAAATCTTTCAGTTATTTGCAAAGAAATTACAAAGCCGTGATGGTTTTTTTTTCAATGGAAATTCTAATCTTAATTGGTTTGAGAAGAAGCCCCAATAATTACAAATTAAAATGCTGTCAATTACTCACTGTGATGGGATATGTCAGGAAAAACAACTGTTTTTGTGTATTGTGTTTTCATGTACATTAATACACAATTTTTTGTGCAAAATTGTCTGTAGAATGGATACTACTTCACTCCCAAATGGAATTTTAATCCTGAATGCAGTTTTCTTGCAGAGAACAGCTGTTTTCCTAAAAATTCCCATACCTATCATACTAAAAGCATACTTATATGTACTCAGTTGCGTCTGCCTAACTTATTTGCATGTTTGTATAGGTTCTAGGAAAGCAGTTTCAACATGGCAGTGTAAGCACAAGCTAGATTCTAGCAGGGTTCACTTGCTCACAGAATCATTATCCAGTTCAAAAATTCAGGGACAAAGGTTGCTCTTTATTATGCCTCTGTACTTCTTAGTAAATATAGTAGTTTGCTAAGGGATTTCATTTGGAGCCAGTAGAGTTGCTTTCACAGGAATTTGGTATCTTACTAACTGTAGAATCCTTATAAGTGAGTACACCAGGGAAACAACCTTGCATGATTATTAGGCTGTAGGTTGGGCTGGCTCAGCAAGTTTATCAGGCAAAATATTGCAAAGCAAGCTTTGTGAAGAAATCCTACTCATGGGAAGAGTATTATCTTACCTCCACTGGCTATCTAATCAATATTGACAATCTATATAGTAAACTTTAGTTCATAATTCATTTATTCATTATAAAATAGGGATCATTGGCAGTAACAGTTCATTCTTCTTTACAAACATGAAGTAAAATCTTGTAAGTTAATAGAGCAGATGACAAAGTTTCAGCATGGATAACCATTGAAATCAGCTCTTCTATTGTCCACAGAACCCATTATTCACTATTATTTATTTCAAGAATTCTTATTATCATAATTGCCGCAGCTTAGCTCACCACAGTGCAAATGTCCTCCTTTCCATTTGGTTTTACTCAATTGCCAAAGTGAGAAATGAAAATAATGGCCTTGACTGTATGTCCACCATGTTGTTTGCTCCTCAAATAAGCTCTATGCTGACAGGTTGCTATAATAGCTGTGGCAGTGTTTTTTTTGTTTTGTTTTGTTTTTTTTTTTTTATTATTTTTTTATTTTATTTTATCTTTTTTGTGCACTGATCTGTGCTCCATTGCAATGTATAATACATTTTTTTTTGTTATCAATTGCTGTACAAGTCTTTACATCATGATTTCTGCATGTGTATGCAGTTCTTCTGCAACCAATCTGACTATATGCTGTCCAGTATCATCAAATAGATGATAAAATAACCTTCATACTCCCGGAGTTGTTTGCATTTTCAGTAACAATTAACAGTACAAGTAAGGCATTATATGAATGCTCTAGGTACAAGTTGTTACTGATGCAGTATATATTTTGAAACAGGTTTTAACACACAGTTGAAGTATGCTTGCTACAATCCCTTTTCAGCTCAAAGATCAGAAAGTTACATTATCATTAGAAATCTTTGATGCTTTCCCCCATAGCTTTTGAAACTTATTATTTGTGCAAAATCATACATCTCTGAGACTAAATATCCTCATGGTATTTTTTATTTCCTACGGAAGGGAATCTGTCCAGTCTTTGATAATCTGACTCAATAAACATAAAAATATAAGCGGATCACAAACGTGTACTAAAAAGTTAGTAGTGAATTATTAACTAGTGTGATTATAGACTGTCAAGTTTTACATTCACGATGTTCATTTTGCCCTTGTTACTGAATTGTATGTTTACAGATACTACTGTAAAACTTCTAAACAATTAAAAAGTACTTCCTGAACAGTCTGATATAATATTTTTGCCAGTAGCCAAACTGACCTCAGAGCAACAACTTTCTCAGCACTTTCCCCACCTCTTTTAACAAATACTGACCTCGGTTCCCAGCAATGAGGAGTGGGTACTGCTCACCTGCAGAAAAACTAAAGTAACTAAACCAGTTAATACAAGCAAGCCTGCTAGGAATAAGCCTGGCATGTCTGTGTGTGCCTGTGGACAGCCTGTGACAATAGCCTTCAGCAGCTCCTTCCCTGCTGTCCTTAGTTTTAAAGCTGAAATGTTACAGATTTGATGAAAGTGAATTTGTTATTTAAGTGACAATACAAAGAGATTGCATTGTAATGTCATTAAACAGAAGTATAATTCCTCACTCACATCAAGGAATCAGAAAATACAGTTACTTTATTTTTCCTAGAAAAATCCAGTAAACCATTGCAAAGAAGCAGAAGCAAATGCCTGATACAGAAATTTTTCAGAAATGCAACTGGCAATTAAGAAATATCTCAAATAAGGAAGTATTTCCTGAATAGAATTAAACCTCAACAAAAGTATTAAGTTTCTTCCTAGAATATTTTTTAGCATTTTGTTTTGTGGTTCTTTTTGCAGGAGTTGCTGCTTTGGATTCCAGCGTTTCTGGGAAGATTGGTTTACGAGCAGTCATATATTACTTCTGCACTACAGTCATTGCTGTAATACTAGGTACTCTGTGATAGTTATATGTTAAAATCCTCAGCATTGCCTAAACAGTACTGTGACAATACTGATTTGCCAAGACAAACATGGTGAGAAGAGACGGGAATCATACAGACATTATTATACATACTTGTAGCCAAATGCAGTGAGAAGTTAGTCCTGCTATTCATGGTGGAGCTTTGTTCATATCCAACACGTAATCACAGGCAATTTTGCTTTAAATTTCAGGCCAGATTAAAAGATGTCTAGTTAGGTAAATTGTGACCAACAGTGGAAATAGGAGTGAACATCTTATTCTTTTTAAGGCCTTTCGTAACTACAAAGTAGATTTTCTCAATAGCAGTATGATAGATTCTCAGATCCAAGAAAGTATCTGTATCACTGCTGCCCTTGTCACTCCATTCCCTTCTTAAAAGGTTGTTATCTTCTCTGCCATTACTGGCCTCCACTTTGACCACTCTGAAGTCTGCATCTCTCACAGAAACTTCATTCTCTACAATGAGCATTGAAATGACCAGACCCTGTCAGGCTGTGTTCTTAAATAGGAAATAGAATTAAACTCTGTGCTGTCAGCTGCCATGTCACTTGTGGATTATCTTTGTGTTCTGTTGAGCCTGAGTGAATACTGTGTGCAGGCATCACCCACTAAAAATAAACTATAATATAGTTATTTGAAGGATAATATATGCATTGTATGTTACCTGCTCGTAAATCAAACCAATATTTAACAGTATGAAAAAATTAAATACAGACATATCAGACTTGAATCGTTACAGATGTTAAATTATGAAGAATAGTATCTCATTAGGTGGGATATTGTCTCATCTGTCTGGGAATGTCTAGTGAATACAGTGAGAAAGACTTAATGAAGACTGACATGATATATACATGGATCTAGCTTTGAAATTGTCCTTGCTCTGAAAGAGAGATTAAACCAAATAACCTTCAGAGGTTAATTTGAGAGGCTAATCTAAGGTGTTGCACAATAGTATATTACTTATTTTACTGTATAGAGCTATGCAAATTTAATTCTGCTTTTATTCATGGCCGCCATTAGAAAGTTTTCATTATATCTTGCTGAAGGACATCTAGATGCCTTGTCCTTCCTGCAGTGAGATTTAGTAGTTTGATTTACTTTAGGTTTGTTCAGATTTAAAAAAAAAAGAAAGTATATCTGGAAGGGACTGGTATTTCTAGTAACATTAAAAATGCCTAAAATGAAGCCACGAAATGTCAATCAAAAATCAGTTCTTGATTTCAATAGGTTAGACCTAGTATTTCCTGCCCCAGAATTTTTTATTTCTGTTTCAAACTGAAACATAAGTTTCTAATATTACATTATAGCTGTAGGCTAGTTTTACTAAAACAAATGGAGTATGATGAATTTAGCTCTTGAAGAATTTGCTATACGAGATGCATTACATTAGCTGATGCCTCTGCTTGCAATGTGAGCTTTTCTGCTGGTTCTCCTTCTGCAGGGATTGTCTTAGTTGTGACCATTAAACCTGGGGTGCCTCAAACAGCAGATGAAATAGACAGAGTGGGGAGCACCCCAGAAGTCAGCACCGTTGATGCCATGCTGGATCTGATCAGGTAAGTTTTGTTTGCTTTTTTTTGTTTCTGTACCTTTGTTTTGGGGTATGGAATAATGATAAAATTGTTTACTATAATAATAAGAAATATATATAAATAATAAATAATAAATAACAAATACTTAAAAACTTGAAATGCGTAACACAATAAACATGCTTTCCAGTGATGTTGGAATGAATAAGGAGAGAATAACTTGTTTGCTAACAATTTCGATGTTTTAGAGCACATTTCAAGTGATTTGTTAAAGATTGTTGCATCAACATTTTCTGAGGGAACCTTATCATGAATTTTTTCTCAGTAGAGTCCTGGCAAATAATAGACATGCATAATGGATAGAATAAAGCATCCTCTAGAAAACTCTGCAGAATACTTTTTTTTCAGGGTTGATTGGAAATAGAAAAATTCTACTTGTTTAAGGAATTCAGAAAAATTAACAAAAAACAGCAGTAGTGACTAAGTACTTGCTGCCTCACAAGTGTTTCTGAGTTTTTTTTTTTCCAAATGTCACCAGTCTCTATTCTATATCACTATTCCTGCCCTCTACATTTTTTACTTTATCTATCATATAAGATTAACTGCATTCTGTCTAAAAATGATCTTCTTATCATTCTTATTTTTGTGAAATGTGAGTGACATTTGTAGATAGAGCTCCAGTTTCACTGTTTTTTGACATTTGCTGTATGTACATATATTCCCATGTATATGTATATGTGTATATGTCTTGAAAGAATCTTATTTAATAGCAAACGTTTGTGGCCATCTGGTGCATCTCTGTCCCAGCGCAGATCAAGGAAGACCTCTTTGGCATGTACAGACCTTAATTCCATAACCACACATGTGACAATACACAGCTGTCCCAGCTTCTATCCCATCCTGCAGTTCCTTGGAATGTTCACTTAATTCCTTGTGGTCATTTGCAGCAGAAACACACTAGGGCACTGTGTGATCAGCTGCATAAGAAAACTTAATGCAGTCTGCTGCCAGTAACTTCCACATTAATATGTCCTTGCATATTCAAAGGGCTGATGAGAATCATTGCATAAAAAAGTCCTTCCATAACAAGAAGCAATGTGAACCATAATTTAGACTACTTCGGGTTTTTACTGCACTTTGTAGTAAACAAATGTAGGACTGTAACTTGGGAGTTACAGTTAAGATCTAAAATCCTGTTTAAAAGGAACTACAGGTATTTTTCTATGTATTAATCAGATTTAAGATCCAAATCCAAACTGTCTTGTAAAGAAGATGAAAATCCCAAGCTTGTACAAACAACTCTTGCTTTCACTTAAATTTTGCTTTAAAAACTTGAAAAATATAGACAAGAGTTTGTACAAGATCTCAAAGAGACACAAAAAATTCTCCTGCATTATAGAAACTGACTTTCTCTGTATGAGGTTGGTTATTCAATTAACACCTAATTAATGCTGTTTTCTACAATTGTTTGAATGTGAAATTGGGCACTGGAAAGGAGGCACATAACTGTGTCACACTGTTTCTGATCTAATTTCTTTACTTATCAGTGAATGAAAATCTGACACTGGAATAACATGTCTTTCATAATCAAGATTTATTTCTTACTTCAAAACTACAATAGAACACTAAAAATATGGTGCTTCCAGTACAGTGTAAGTTATTCTTTTTCTCCAGCATATATTTTACAATTCACGTGTAAGACTTCAAACTGTCTTCTATATTCCTCATACAATTGGTGGAAATGACAGAGTAGAAAAAAAAAGGAAAAAAAAAAAAGACTAGTAGCTAACAGGTAGAAAAATAAAATATTGAAAAATAAGCCCAAAGATTCCATAGTACAAAAGCAGCCAATTGATCATTAGAAGTCCTGAATCTTTGATTTTTCTGGATTGGTTCTATCAGCGCAAATTACGTTTTTTTCTGGATGAAGAAACACAATCTCATCTGTCAAGCAGATTTTATCATTTTATTTTGATAAGCAATCTGTTTGTAGTCTAATGTTGAAATTCCTCTATTAAATAGGAATATGTTCCCAGAAAACCTTGTCCAGGC
>VXAB01011524.1:14483-38565 GCA_013399175.1 Odontophorus gujanensis
CCAGAAAACCTTGTCCAGGCCTGTTTTCAACAGGTAAGTTTAAACGCCTTTTTTTGTTACTATAATTTTAATTGCTGACTACAAATCTCATCTCACAAAATTATGTAATGTGAGAATTCTTATATATCTAGGATTAACCTTATATCCCATAGAAATACTTCTTTTAAGGCATCATTTTCCTTTTCATTATGATAAATACTCTGTTGCCAGCTCTGGATCAGCCTTTGCAGACTTGAATGCAGAAATAAACCATTGTGTTAATACATTTTTCCATTTGGGGACAGGCAGAGTTACAAGAACCATGTCATGAGAATTTACTTCCTAGTTCTTAAAAACTCTCTTTTTAATGAAGTCTGTATAACTAAGCTCTCATACCTCTGTATTTCACATCTAATGTCCATTTCTAGAGCTGATGATTCATCTTGAGGGAAAGGAGACATCTCTTTTGGAAGTAGTGAGATTTGGAAGATGAAAAAAGGAACCCCCCCGTCTGTATAGCAGTCTTACTTCAAATTCAGTCGTCTTCATCCATAAATATATCCAACTATATTTTGTGATGATCTCTGTCTTTACTTTTTGTCTTCTTCAGTGGCTACCTACCAGTTACTCTGAAGTTTGTATGTGAGGTAGTTTACCTTTCCCATCAGAAAGAAGATATTAACTGTCCTGTGCATGACACTGAGTCTATTTCCAGTTTACAGACTTCTCCATGTAGATTATTTCATATGTTAATAACTTTAAGGGGAAATGTTGTGCCTTTTTAAGCTACAAAACCCTGTATTAAACCTTTTGGAAAGAACAAAAGTAGTCTATCTTTTCACGGGCGACATAATTGCTATATTGGTTTAACTATCCTGATAGTAGGATGCTGTAAGCATCCTTTATAGACAGTGAGACTGTCACACCTCCTCTACCGGTGTAGAAGATACAAGCAGTGTGGGTTGAATCAGGTGCATCTGCACAACAGTTCACTTCTAGAGTGGCTGACAATGATTCTTTCCATACTGTCTGTCTCAGATAAAAATTGCTTTGTCTTTCACTGGAGCTATGTCTCATCCCCAGCAAGACTGTAGCAGATACACCAGGTGGCTAGGAATCTGGGAAGCAGAGTTCATAGCAGATTACCATGAATCACCTTTTTGATATACAGAATCAGAAGTAAAAAAACCCATAGTGGCTCATATTAATTGGGAAATAATGTGTTTGTGTATGTCAGGTTGCTTCATTTTCTCCTTATTTTTAGTGGGCGGCTATGCCTTTGTTCTATGGTTTCCTCATATTTCTAAATGAGATCTTTTGTTTTTGAAAAAACTTTTTCAGTATAAAACCAAACGTGAAAAAGTGGAAGCTACAACTGGCGAAGATAAAAATAGCTCCACATTCACAGAAGAACCTGTTACAACAGCTACGACAGCAGAAGTTTCAGAGGTGCGACCTTTATTGTTATATTTCATTATAGTATAGGAAGTGAGAAAGAAGAATATAGATTAAATTTGATATAATAGAATGGATTGTATTTGAAGAGACATTAAAAACTATTCAATTCCAGCCCACCTGTCATTGGGTTGCCACTCGCTAGGTCAGACTGCCCAGGACCCATCCACTTGGGCCTTGCACATCTCCAGGGGTGAGGTATCCACAGCTTCTCTAGGCAGCCTGTGCCAGTGCCTCACCATGCTCTGAGTAAAGAATTTCCTTCTAATATCTAATCTAAATCTCCCTTCTTTTAGGTTTAAAATGTTCCTTCTCGTCCTATTATTGTCACTGTGTAAAAAGTCAATCTCTGTCGTTTTATGAGCTCAATTTAACTACTGATATTGCAGCTAGTGACTGAGATAAGTAAGAACATGGTGCACAGATATATCTTAGGAAGAGCAGAAAATGAAGTAAGTAAATTCTACTGGTGATTTAGAGGATCTTCAGTTAGATTTAAGAAAATCTAAGAGCTTTACTGGTAAATAAGCAATATAAGTTTCTTAGTATATTGTATAAGAAAATGGTGGATTAATATACTCCATTAAATGTATATGCAAATTACTTGCCATTAATTAAGGAGAACAGTTATTACTGGAAGTTTACATATATATCAGCAGAAGACTCTTAAGCAGCAATGAAGTAACTGTAAGTGTCCCAGAAAGAAAGGAACAGAAAATCATAATAAATTTTTTTTTTTAAATGGAATGCGAAGTAATAGTAAACATTTGTTATGTAATAGTTTGCTATTCTGTTAAAAAAAAAAAAAAAAAAAAGAGAGAAGTTTCTGATTTGAAGTCTGAAAAGCGTTATGATGTTTAAAGTTTATAAATCCTTTAATTACATTAGAGGATAGTAAGAAGGGTATTTAATATACTGTAAAGACAGAACTGTGCACAATATCAAATCAATATTCTTTTTACTGTAGTTCTTCCAAATTTCATCTCATATGTAATAAGATCATGAAAACATGGGCTATATGAAAGGACATGAATTAAATCCTGAATGCAGTGCAGAATTCCATCTTTCATAAGTGAATATTACACAAACACAGAAGAATGTGCAAATACCTACCTAGATAGTATGCTTTTTCTATGTGATGTGCTTCTGATTCTGCTGTAAAATATGCAATTTTACTGATTTCAGCTGAAAAATAGATTTTTAACTGGAGGCAAAATCGGACAGCTGCATCCCAGTTCTTACACAATTGACTGTTTTCATAGATCTGGACAAAAGACCTTGACTTGCTTAGAAGTGACCACAAGGATTCCACATCAGTTGAGTTTTGTTCCTCATTGTAGGAAGTAAGTCTTGAATATATTGAAGGCATGACTGAGGATACCTGCACCTTGCCATTCTTTGTGTCAGAAGTCTGTAAAAGATTGCTTTACTCTCAACTAAGATTTGGCTGGATTGCTGCATAGCTCTAAAATACACAATTTTTAAAGGACGTGTATTTAAGAACTAGTATTTATTTCAATCTTCATTCCTGAAGTTGTCCACGCAGCACTGCCACAATGGGAGTAGAGTGACTGGGGAAGAACTCTGTCTTTTCAAAGAAGGTCTAACTATGTTTTCATTTTAGAAGTCTTCAAAGTAAACTCAGTGTTTTCAGATTGTAACTTTTTTCCCTTGAATCTGATACATAGAACAAAACTCAAGAATATAAGATCGTGGGCATGTATTCCGATGGCATCAATGTTCTTGGCTTGATCGTCTTTTGTCTTGTTTTTGGAATGGTCATTGGGAAAATGGGAGACAAAGGACAAGTTCTTGTGGATTTTTTCAATGCACTGAATGAAGCTACAATGAGGATAGTTCAGATAATTATGTGGTAAGTCCAAGGACATACTGGCATTTTCTAACAACTCCATGAAGTGATTTTTTTTCATTAAGTGAAAATATAGGAGCAGACTTATAATACTTCTTGTTTGCTTTTGTATATGTGCTTTTCAGCAAGCAGCTTTAAAGCAGTTTCATTCCTACATAATTTAATCCTTTTCAGGAAATTAGAGACAAGGCTTTCACTTATTATATACTAAAAACCTGTCCCCCTGGTACACAAGTTTTTCAGGCATTGTCACTGGAAGCTCATATCAAGATGTTGCAACTGTGCTAGTGATTAGAGATCTGTAGAAGCATCACCACCCACATGTCCTCCTCAGTCTTGAACACTGTTCCCTATTATGTTCACAGGATAGCTGTCCTTGGAGCTGAATTTATTTAGAAATATAAATTACTGTACAAGCATGCAACTGAGCAAAATCTTTAGTGATATGAAAGATGTGATTTGGCATTGTTTACCTGGTGCTAATAGGTTTTGTGAGATAACAGTCTTGAAGGATTCTCACATTATGTTCTCAGGGAAAAAAAAAATGATGCAACTCATCTGATAGTATTTAATTGGACTTCATAGCAATTAACAAAGCTTGAGACTGTGCAGTAGTTGTTGTGCAGATCACAATTACAGGATCAGCTTCATAAACACACACAATTCTTTCCAGAGTCTGATCCTACATGCAAGCACATTGTGCCATTCTACTACTGTACTCTGCTCATACTTGCCTGTTTCTCTCTGAAAGTAACTTCACTGTTTTCTCTCTTTCATGGATTTTCCCTCCATTACAGCACAATGAAACTTTTGCAAAACAGCAAGCGTGCCCAAAGCATAGCTGCACAACTTCTGTCTACCTTTAGAGAGAGGTAGTTTAATTTCTGCAGCTTGCTCTGTACTATACAGCTGATTCAGTAAAGCCCTGTGGAATAGGCTGCCTCACTCTGCAGCTAACAAGGCTCTAGAGTTTGCACAAGCTACACATACAGGTTTATCCCCATAAACTCACTATCCTTTGTCTTGCATCTGCCCAAGTTAGTAGCTATAGGCTTCCTATACCTCTAGAAGTATGGGAGCTGCTGCTGTGAATAAGATAACTTTGGACACTGACAGTGTGAGGAACTAGTTCTGCTTTCACCCTGTTCAGAGCTCAGAAGAAACTAGGAACCTCTATTTTGCACAGGAAGAATGTGCTACTTTATTAGTGAGGTAAAACACAGACATTTTTATAAATGAGTGATTAAAAATTTTAAATGTGTAATTTTCATAAATTCATGGATTTATAAATTAATCTGTACTACACTTAATAAAAACTGAAAATTGACATCTTGTCTGTGTCATACCCTGTGGTGTGGTGCTAAAAGGAGCAAAGCAGAGCTGGTGCTAGTATGATCCCAGATTTTTGCCTTGAATCTGTCTGCTGGAGGCCACAGCTGATGCAACTATTAATTACTGCTAGAAATGGCTTTGCACAGACTCACTGTGGAATGAAGCTCCTCCACCAAGAAACACACTGATTACTGTGTTGTCCCAATATATTGAAATCACTCCGTAATGCATGTGATTCACACGTAGCCTCCAGCACTGTAGGACAAGAGGAAGAGCAGGAGACCTTTCTCGTCTCTGTGATTTCAGAGGGCACAGACTTTGGTCTCAGGCCTGAAAACATACTTTCAAATAAGATTATAGCCACTTATAACCATTTTCTAGTAGGGCAAAACTCACTCCTTTTCCCAATCTCTATGTATTCTGTGACACCAGGCCATGCAGTATTTGTTAGACTATGAACAGAGTTAAATTTATTCTGATTTCTCAGTCTTTTTTCACCTCTAATGAATTTTCTTGCAAGTGAGTGAAGTCAGATGTATAATAAAGTATCAAAGGAAATTCTTAAATCTATTTTAAAAGTTATACTGCACAAGGCAATATTACTGGATGAGCATGCAGTATTTCTGAGAATAGATTTTTAATTGTTCTGTTTCTGCTTCGTAGGTATATGCCAATTGGAATTGTGTTTTTAATTGCTGGGAAGATAATAGAAGTTGAGGACTGGGAAATCTTTCGTAAACTCGGTCTTTATATGGCAACAGTATTGAGTGGGTATGTTATTTTGTAAAAAAAGATACTAAATGTGTACAATTTTGAGAGCTCAGTTGATTACAATTTAATTATACACAAAAACCAGCGTCTTCTTCTAGATCAGATACAAAAATTCCTGGCAGTGAAAACCATGTTTTGTTTTAAAAAGTGAGTGTTTTTTAGCTACTCTTGTATTCATTATTTCATCTTCTCATCTTGATGTTGAAACAGATTATATCATTGCATTTTTGAAAATACTAATGTTTATTTTAGAAATTAGAAGAAGTTGGGAAAGAGTAAGGCTGTGAATTTTGATTAGAAGGGGCTTTCTAGGATATTGAACATACATGAATATCAGGATAAAGTTGGGAATCAATGTGGGAGCTCAGAGCCCACAGTGTGTCAGTTCCACCGCCCTATACAAACACTAGTAACTGCACTACACAATAAATTATGCTCAGCCCAAATGATGTTGAGCCCTTCTCACCTTGACACGGAGCAGGTTGCTGATACTGATAGGTCACTCTGTTAGTTTATCTTTCAACACAAAAGTAGCTGGTGAAGCTGCAAAACCAGCAATTGCTGTCTGTGTAACATAGCCAAGCATCAAAGCAGCTTTTCTTTTTGTAGACTTCTGATTGTGGAGAGCAATATGAGGCAGAGGCACTGGTAGAAAATCTTTTGCAGATTTGAAATTTGAGAAGAGGCAACTTAACTGCACCAAGTTATACAGATTGTAATATGAGATGATTATACATCTCCAAAGAATATTACTACAAAAAAACTTTTTGGAAATATACATGGTTATTATGGTCCCAATAAATTAAATGCATTTAAATTGCTATATTTTGTTCAATGAAGCATAAATTCTAGGCTGTCTTGATCTGTTGCTATAGCATTCACTCCTATAATTCCTTTATTATACTTGTAACTTATTCATTTTTGTCTAGAGGTGTGTGCATAGGTGTTCACAGCATGTTGAAAAATCAGTTTATGTTTGTGTAATACATAATGCTGGTTTCTTTACGTTTCCATTTAATCTTGGAAAATTAATCTTGTTTTTAAAGGATTCAGAAATTGATGTTTACCTCAATCAGTCTAAATTATGAGACACTTTCTACAGAAATTATAAGTGAGACCATGACCACAAGTTAGGTAGAAGTCATTTATAGAATACCATTATATAATAGACGCAGATTTTCTGTTTTTATATCTTGTTAATTCAGAGTGGGAATATGCTAGATGGTTCATGACTGCCCTTTGGCTTCAGTTCTAGATCAAATAGCAGTGTTAAATATGATAGGAAGTTTTATACTTGCTTATGTATTAATGGTTACTATTTGTGTTATAACAGGACATGTCTTTCTTAGGATGTGTGTCAAGACACCGTGCCTTTTCCATATTACTTCCTTTGTAAAGTAAAGAATCACCACATACAGTCTTCTGTTTGCCTGGTAACAACTAAGCAATGCAATGACACACACAGCATGGATGACCAAGAAAAAGTCTCTGTTCCACTGTTTTCCATTACACAGTAATAATTTTCTGTGATGGCTCCTAGAATGTCATTTCTTTCTCTTATGGGAAGACCTGAAGAGAGTAATGCTCAGTGTTGCAGAGAAGGGCAAACATTATTTGCAAAACTGACTATGAAGGAGGGCATATTATAATCAGATCATAGAAATGAAAACAACGCTGTATGTGCAAGTTCTGTAATTACTGCTTGCTCTAAAATTTTTGACCTTCAGGAATGCCCCTTTTCCCATCTCGTGTCAAACAGAAGTAGTTTTGCTTTATCTTTGTTATGAATTCTGTTCCACCATATTTTTGGCTTTCATCTTTATTTGCCTTATGTGTCTGTGCTGTGTTCTATTAATCAGCATCTTCTGTAGCTCTCTCTCTATCATCCTTACTTCACGTTTGGTCCTGAGAATTATAGGCTTCCTCTGGTGTGCTTCTTGTTTACTGTAACAATCAAAATATGCAAGATCACTAGGGCTACTATGTCTTATCCTCATCTTCCATTCCTTTTCTATTCCTCTCTAACTTGTTTTATATCTTACCTACTTTCATGGCCTTTCACATCTTTGTCCCTACTAGCTCTTACCCACCATTGTCTAAAACACATCTCAACATTTATTTAGATCAGCATGAGGCAACAATCTTCCCCTAATTCATAAGCCTTTTGACTTGCCTGGGCTGCACTAAGTGAAGAGGAATTATCTTGGGTTGCATATAAAATTCATTTTATATAAGCATATATATATATATATATATTTATATATANTCTATTCTCAAATTCTGTTATCAAAATAGAAAGCACTGTTGCATATTTTTCACAGTTCACAGCGCTGTTCAGCCAGTGTATCAAAATGTACAAAATTATTTGCCTCAACTTGATTTGACATTGCATTGCACTTTACCTTCTCTGTATATTGGTTTCTGCCCAGACAGTGCCAATTGCCCACTGATGTTTGCTTGTTGCTGAGCAATGGGTGCATGCCTGGGGCTGTGCCAGGCTGCTCAGTGGGGAAGAGCCACCACCATGATGGTGCAGGGCAGAGGGCAGCTGCAGTACAGGCTGGGCCAGAATGCATACTACTGGCAGGCCCCAGATTGGGCATGCCTGCCGTAATGCATCTGCTCCAATTGGCTACTAAATATCTTCAGTCTGTCACTTTCTATCATAGCAGTGCAGAAGTAGGATGTGTTAGCAGTCACAGAGGAGAAAAATCAAAATACGAGGCATAAGGGCCAAGGTCTCACTGTCTAAGGGATTAAAATAAAAAAGGAAACTGCAGCAAGCAGCCTCATCTATTTGTCTCATCTGAAAGCAGAAAGGCAGATGCATTTCATGAGTACTGTAAAGTAAAACAAAGACTTCTGCCTTTTGCTATGAGTTGCATTTCATACATGTAAATAGATACTACTCCTATTTCTTTTCATGAAAATCAGTAGCAATGAAACTAATATGCACAAATATTGCTTTGGTTAATGCCATGTTCATGCTGGCAGTAGTGAAGTGAGTATCTAAAATTTTAAAAAGATGTTTGCCTGGAAATCCTGTTTCTAGACATAAATATTGCTTGAAAAGTTTACTCTTGTCAACATTTCCGTTAAAACACCCAACAGTATTCATGCCAATATATATATTTTTTTCTATGTTCTGAAGAATTCAGTTTGTTCTCAGGCACTGTTGTATAAATCAAAAGTTTTGATATTTTTTTTTAGAAATTTTTATTGATACATATTATGTGCTCTCATTCACATTTTACTGAATAAACCCTTTTATTAATATGGAATGAATAGCTACATTTCGAGGTGGTTTGCTTTTGTTGTTGGTTGTTTGTTTTTATGATGTTATGGATTTCTGTACTATGACTACAAACTCTGTTTATTGCCTGATGTTGGCAGAACAGATAGTACCATGATATATTGCTATCTTTATCAAATACTCTAAAATAATGAAGTGATATTACAACATAGTATTGTTCACAAGAACATTATGTGAAGACAGAATTTAAAAAAAATCCCAAGGTCATGCCACAATTCTGGGCTTTATATTTCCATGCCATGATAATTTATCATCAAGAAGAGCTGATACTGCCATAATTTTGTGACCTTGGAACACAGAAAATATTACACAGATCTTTTTTGTATATTTCATTTCAAATATACTCACAGCAGGCTGTTTACCTCTAATGGTAATACCCACAAATTAAGACACATCCAATATCCAAGCAAATACAACTGAGCAATGTGTAACGCCAAGAGGACAATCTGATCTTTTTGCATATCAACAGAATTAATTATGAAAAGTTATAGTTTCAGAAGACAGAAATTCAGCACCTTGCAACATGAAAGATGGTAGAATGATACATATTTCATTTATAGTATCTGAAAATATCATAGAGTAACAAAAAGGTTGAGGTTGTAAGATAACTTTGAGATTACCTAGTCAAACCTCTCTTCTCAAATGGAGTCATTCACAGCATGTTATCCAGGATTGTCCATACAGCTTTTGAGCATCTCCAGGGAAGCAGATTCTGTAACTTCTCTGGGCAACCTCTTCTACTGCTTGATTACTTGCACAGTATCTTCTTCTCATGTTCAGATGAACTTCCTGTGTTTCAGTGTGTTCCCATTGCCTTTTGCTTGCTTGGTACCACTCTGAAGACTCTGGTCACATTTTCTTCATACCTCTCCTTCAGATATTACACACATTGAGCAAATCTCTCCTAAACCTTTACTTCTCCAAGCCGTAGTGGCTCAGATGCCTCTAACTTCCCTCATATGCTCCAGTACCTTCATTTTGTAGCCCTTTACTATACTCATTCCAGAAGCTGTATGTCTCTCTTTTATTAGGGGTTCCAGATCTGGATACAGTACTCCAGTTGAGACTTGACCAGAGCTGATGGAGGAGGTTATTTACCTCACTTGATCTGCTGATAGTACTCTTCCTAATGTAGCCTAGGATACCACTGGCATTCCTGGACACTAGGGCAGTTTATTGGCTCATGGTCAGCTTGTTGTCAAGCAGGATTCACAGGTCCTTCTCTCATGGCTACTTTCCATCAGGTCAGCTCCCAGACTGTTCTTGTGTATGGGATTATTCCTCCCCAGATGTAGAACCCTATGCTTGCCTTTATAGAATTTTAAGAGACTCCTCTCTGCCCATCTCTCCAACCTGTTGAGAACCTTGTGAATAGCAGCACAGTCTTCTGGGAAATCAGCCCTCCTCCAAGCTTTGCATTGTCAGCAAGCTTGCTGAGGATGCAATCTATCCCTTCATCGAAGTCTCTGATGAATAAGGTAAACCCAGTTCTTCAGGCTGAACAATCCCAGCTTCCTCAGCCTGGTTTCATAGGAGAGGTGCTTCAGTACTCTGATAATCTTTGTGGCCCTCCACTGGACCCACTCCAACAGCTCAATATTTTTCCTGTGCTATGGGCCCCAGACCTGGATGCAGTACTTCAGATGAGGCCTCATGAGGAAAGAAGGGCAATCACCACCCATACCTTGCTGGCAGCCCAGGATACAGTTTGCCTTCCAAACTGCAGTGTACACTGCTGCCTCATGTCTAGCTTTCCACAAGAACCCCTTAGACCTTCTCCATAGGATTGTTCTCCTGGTCTGTATACATATCTGGGAATGCCCCAACCCAAGTGTAATACTTTGCTGAAAGTTACTAGGTTCTCATGGACCACTTCTCAAGATTCTTCAGAACAGACTTCTAGGGGGTACCACTCATGACTAGCTTCTACCTGAACATAGATCCACTAAACACAACCTTCTGGCTGTGACAATCCAACCAATTCTTTATCCATCAAATAGTCCTTCAAATCCATCTTTTTGCATGTTGTAGTGCAGAACGATGTCAAAAGCCTTGCAGAAGTCTAGGTAGACAACATCAGTTACTCCTCTGTCCTCAGGTGCTATCACTCCATCTTATCATAAAATCATAGAATCGTAGAATCATAAAGACTGGAAAAGATCACTAAGATCATTTAGTCAACTGTCAGCCCACCACTACCATGCCCACTAAACCATGTCATAGAAGTCTGCCAGTTTTGTCAGTCATGATCTGCCCTTTGTCATGCTGTACTGACTGTCTTGAATCACTTTCTTTTCTCACATGTGCTTTTACTTAGCTTCCAGGAGTATCTGCTACATGATCTTCCGTGGCAGAGGCATGAGACTTACTGATTATAGATCCCCAAGTCTTCCATTCCTCCTTTCTTAAAAAATGAGAGTGGTGTTTTCATTTTTCCAGTCACTGGAGACTTAATCTGACAGTCGTGACTTTTCAAATATGATGGAGAGTAGGCTGGGAACCACACCAGCTAGCTCCCTCAGGACCCTGGGGTGAATGTTGTCTAGCCCCATACACATTCTCATGAGGCAGTCTTGGATTTACCCTAGTCATACAGAAGGAGGGGCTCTGTTCTCCTAACCCCCACCCAAAGGTGATATTTACTAGCTCTTCTCAGCAGTCATAATTGCATCTCATCATGGTCCATGTACTTGTGGATGTCAAGTTTGCCTAAATGATCTCTAGCCCAACACTCCTCAATCTAGGGAAAGTCTTCCTTTTTCAGACTTTCTCTCCTCTTTGGTCAGGGGTTCCTGAGGGCAGATCTTGAAAGTGAAGACTGAAGGAAGGAAGATGTTCAGTATCTTTGCTTTCTCTCCATCCTCTATTGTCAGGGTCCCTGCTCTTTCAGTAGCAGGCTCACATTTTCTCTAGTTTTCCTTTTGTTATTAATTTATATGAAGAAGCCATTCTTGCTTTTGGTGTCCCTAACCAAGAAGGCCTTAGCCTTCTTCATTGTGTTTCGGCATACTTCGACAACATCAGTATATTCATCCCAAATATCTTGTCCCTAATTCCAGCTCCTGTACCCCTTATGCTTATGTTTAAGTTTTGTCAGGAATTCCTTGTTAATCCATTCAGTTCTCCTGTCCCCTTCTCTTATTTCTTGCATATAGAGATGCATCATTCTTGAGACTGAAGAAAGTGATCCTTGAATACTAAAGAACTCTCTTGGACTCCTTTTTTCAGTAGGGTCCATTCCCATTAAATTCTTCTAATGTGGTCCCTGGACAGTTAGCTCTCCTGAAATCCAGGGTTGTGATCTTATTTATTGCCTCGTTTTCTCCTCGCAGGGTACCGAATTTCACAGAGTTGTCATCACTGTAGCCAAGGATGCCCCTAGCCTTCACATTTCTTGTCAGTGCTTCCTTGTCTGCTAGTAGAAGGTCAGGCAGTATATCTTTCCTCACTGGTTCCTCCATCACTTGTATGTCAACTTCATATATAAAGCCAGTGTAATAAAACCACAGATGTTTGAGCATATTAAAATCACTCTATGCATATCAGTTTATATATTATTTACTTTATCCTTAAAGGTATTTCAAATATGTTGATTAGTCCTTGTTCTACTTTGGAAAGAGACACAAATAGTAATCTCTCCCTCCTTACAGAAGAGTGAAGGAACCTAACGTTTTGTTTGTTTGTTTGTTTGCTTTTGTTTTGACAATGCTACTCTCTAAACTGTGAAATTTTAAATCATAAATCTAAAGAAACTCAATCTGTTTAACTAGTCCATTTTCTTTTGCAGACTTGCAATCCATTCCACTATAATTCTGCCACTGATCTACTTAATAATAGTAAGGAAAAATCCTTTTCGGTTTGCCATGGGGATGGCTCAGGCACTTCTGACAGCCCTCATGATTTCTTCCAGGTAAACAAAAAGATTCATCTTCTGAAATGTTTTTAGTAGTAATGGCATTGTTTGTGCTCATATTTTTTACCACTTTGTAAGGTAACCTAATTTCACTTGGATAATTGTAAATCCCATGGAAGTTGAAATACTACGTTCAAAATTATTTCTGCAGTACCCAAAATGGCAGCATAGATTTCAGTTAAGCTAGGCTGGCCTTTCAGAAAACTAAAAAAACTGCCCTTCCCAATATATTTTCAGGAAATAATTTTCTTGCTATTCAGTTCACTGTTCACAAACTTCCTAGAGTTTTGTCTATTTCAAGGTTACATACATAATGAAGATTTTAATGTTTAATTTTGAGGATAACTAAGACTTTGTTATTTCCTCCTATAATTAGAAGGAAGATCCTCCTAGTTGCATTTATTTTTTGTGTTTATTTATGTTGCAGTTCAGCAACTTTGCCTGTTACCTTCCGCTGTGCAGAAGAAAAAAACTTAATTGATAAAAGAATTACCAGATTTGTACTTCCAGTTGGAGCTACCATCAACATGGATGGCACAGCTCTCTATGAGGCAGTAGCAGCTGTATTTATTGCACAACTGAATGACCTGGAACTAGATGTTGGCCAGATAATTACCATTAGGTAAGACTAAATTCATCACATACGTTGTGTTTAAGTTGTGTTTTTGTTTTTGATTTTGTTTTGTTTTGTTTTTGGAATGAATACTAAATTTATTTTGAATAATTAATGGAAAAAGGTGAAACTATCATTGAAACCGCTAAATCCAGAAACATTCTCATATATTATTCCATGACCTTGCCTATGTGACCTGATGAGGAGGTGGGGTGGGCCAGGTACGCAGCATTGTTCTGGAAACTGCCATTTATCTCTCCATGAAAACACTCGGAAACTTAATTCTTCCTGTGATCTATCTAATCTGTGGGTTAGATATTCATTTACCTATATATTAACATTTGTAACCGTAACAGCTGTTTGTTTGCCTGAGGAGCTATGGATTCTCCTCGAAGTGTCTGAGATGGCACTAATTCAAACATGTCTCACAGTCTTGTCCCCAAAATGGGTAAATAATACTCCAAAGGAAAACTAGAACATAAGGATTTCTTTCTGTTAGTGAAATACATATATTTGTGTCAGAAAATAGATTTTCTGTATGCAACATTTACTCTGAATGCCTTTTCCTGGCTTTATTTGGGATTTAGTGTCACAGCTACAGCAGCCAGCATTGGAGCTGCTGGTGTCCCCCAAGCTGGACTTGTCACTATGGTGATTGTTCTGAGCGCTGTTGGCCTGCCGGCTGAAGACGTTACTCTGATCATTGCAGTTGACTGGCTTCTGTAAGTTTAAAGTACTTGATACTCTTTTTCTTTTTAAATGTTTACACTAGGATGTGGGTCTACAAGAGAAGACAGCAAAATCATGTCTTATAGGACTGCTCTACGACTTGGACAAATACTCTTGTTTCAGCCAGTTGGTAATAGCAGTGGCTTTAATTCTGATAGGAATCTTACAATGTGGGATGTCAGATAATAACCTCACATCCAGAGGTGCTGTTTAACCAGTTGGCACAATGTAATTAGATGATTAGTATAGTACTTAGGAGAGAAACATTTGATAGTACCAAGCAGTACCTTTGGAGTTTCTCAGCTCCTGCCATATTTCACTAAAGTAGATGCACCATTAATAAAAATCATATGCAACCACAAGCAGAACATCTCAGTAGATTTCCACAGAACTCATAAAATACTCACAGTGGTGAAGATGGAGTGGAGCACACTAAGCAAAGCTGGTCCTTGGTTGTATATCCACACATACAGTAGACTATATGTCCATTCTACCAATATTAATTTGCTGGAACTTTTCTTTACTGAGCCTGATACACATGCAAGTGTGTGCTTGCATGTCCAGCAAGCACACACTTGCAAACTTGGAAAGCATTTCTTACACGTGACATTTCTTATCCCAACCACTTTACCCCAGAGCACAGAAAAACCTCTCAGTCCCGTTAAGATCTTTCTGGAGGGAGGTATTTAACCTAAAGTCTTCCCTGTTCAATTTAGATATTTCAATACTACTACTGCAAAAGGAAGTCAGTGTCCAGCTTTATTCCATGTTTTACTGGGAAGGAATAACAAGATTTCTTACTTTAGGACTATAACTTCATAATACAGTTTTGCTTTTTCTGTCTCCTAAAGTGTCTGGGCTATAATGTTCAGAGGTCTTGTTCATTTGCATTAACTCAACATAACTCATCAGTACAAATGCAGAGATTCAAATCATGTAATAGTCTTTGCACTTACTTTTATTGGGCTTAAATTTACCTTCAAAGAAAAAAAGCTCTTGTCCTCATCCACCTTTTTCAATAATTTTCTTGAAGATTTTTTTTTGTCCTGCAGCCTATACATTTCATGGATACATTTACTTGATTTAATTATGTAACTCAGTTTCTCAAGCTGTGAGGAGAAACCTTGGTCTCCAGAAAGAGTAGAGCTGTTGGAAGAATTCAATAATCAACTCAGTTTCAGTATAACATTATTTCTCCAAAAAATAATTAATTAATAATTAATTAATTAAACAACAACAACAAACCAGCTCCAATTACTATGCATTCTCCCCATCAGCTGTATGCAACAACATCTGTTTGTCATGCTGCACAACAATTTAGTTTTTTCTAGCTCTTTTCCCAGTGGTCATTTAATTTGACTAACGATGGGGAAGATAAGTACAAGCCACTGGCTTAGAGAAGGTGTGTAAAAAAAAAAAAAGTAAGAACAGAAAAATTGTGTAGATACTTCTCCCAGCCTTAAGGAAATTGTGACTCAGAGTTCCTAAGATAGAGGTGTTACTTTTTAAACAGTTCTCAATAAATTTATTCTTACAATAAATTTCCTTATTGCTCTTTGATGCATCCATAAATTTTGTGGAAAGGAATTCCACAATCTATCAATGTGCTGTACAAAATGTATTTTGTATTGTTTATTTTAGCCCACTTCCTAAGCCTTTTATATGATACCCTCTAATTCCTTTATGGGAGTGAGATAGATAAAATAAATAAATAAAAGAAAACCCAGTCATTTCCTAAATTCCACTATATTAATGATATTATGAGCCTCTTCTCTAGGTTAGAAATTCAGAGTTCTTAGGTACATTTAGGTGTTCCATGAATGTATAGAAACTACCTGTTCTACCATGACACAGATGAATAATTGGAACTGTCTCTTAATTCCAACCGAGTTATTTTTTCAGATGAAAGTGTCTTGCTGTATAAAGAAAATTAAAGATTAATTACATGTACCGAGGGTCATGGCAGTGCATTTTGCACCTCAGCAGATGGAATGCACATCTTGGTGCCATGTAGATTATTAACACTTGCCTTTTGTACTTACTACCTAAAATGTATTGTTTTGCAACTTGCTGGTAGTGGCTCATTAACAATCCTCTAGTTAATTCTGAACTTGCCAAAGTTTTATTCCATAACCTTGAAAGTATCTTCCATATTTTTAATGAAGGGGTAGAATAGAAGGATTATGCAAAATGAGTTTCCAGTGTGTCTCACTTATCACACAGCTTCTACTAGAACTGATTGTACCTCATCCTTTCCTTATCAGTTATTTCCTTTCAATATGGAGAATACGTTCTGTCTCATAGGGGTGTTCAGCAGCTGCAGTAGAAAAACATGTTTTGGACTGCTTCACTTCACTGTTGTTTTTGAAGACCCCACTGGCAATTTACAAACATAACTATCTTGCATGATTTTCAGGTTTTTCTATGAAGTAGTGGCAGATTATTTTTTATCCTGAGAGAAAAATCAGTAGTAGAAAAGTTTCACATTCCTTAACACAGCAATACACCTTTGTACTTCAACCCTTTAAAAAGGCTTTAGTCCAGAATTCTGAGCTAAGCACTCCTCTGGCTGAGGAAACAACTGTCAAAAAAAGACAGAAGACATTATGTGGAATCTTCTGTTTTACCTCAGTCTTTCCTCCCATCAAAAGTGGCCTCATCACAAAGTGAACCATGCTTTGGGGCCTGAGAAGGACTCTCCACAAGACACTTCAGGGCTGTGCACAGCCCTTTGGTTACTGCTGTTAATAAACCACTGATGTGACTTAAAATTTTACACATCCTGTACAAAGCCCTTAATTTGGGAAGTCACTCTTCATTCTACAACATTTTAAAATTTAGTTCTAGAATTATGCAGAATCTGTACTGTGGGGGAAAAAAATGAGTTCACCGCTTTCTACAGTAGCTTACATTTTCTAATAGATTTTCTAAGAAACATTCAGAATGATTTGCCTGAGATTTTTATTCCATAGAGATCGATTCAGAACAATGGTGAATGTCTTGGGAGATGCCTTTGGTACTGGGATAGTGGAGAAGCTCTCTAAAAAGGAACTGGAGCAGATGGATGTTTCCTCTGATGTCAACATAGTCAACCCTTTTGCCTTGGAAACTACAATACTTGATAATGATGAAACAGAGACCAAGAAATCATACATCAATGGAGGCTTTGCTGTAGATAAATCTGACACCATATCCTTCACACAGACATCTCAATTTTAAGGTCAGTAACTTTCAGATGAAACAGAAGCACTAATGGACATAGCTATATGCAAGATCTTTAAAAGCTTAGAGGAAAATTGAGAATGGAGTATGTCTCACAAATATATGATTTAGTGCACTGACTCTGATACTCTTCACCAATTCTTCCCCCTTCTGATCACCTCTCCCAGCAATTTGAATTCACTACTTTCAATCCTTGTTGAAGACAAAGACAGATTTATTTTTTTTTTAGCATATATACTATTGATGAGGATATGAAATGCCTCATTGGAATCAGCATGCTCATAAGTGAGATTAATAGCTGGAACAGCCAAATGTGTTTTTCTCAGGAGTAGCACAGCATTCCACATCTTACCTGCGTTACGAAACACCTGTATGAAGACTGTTTTAACATCTTTGCCTTCAAAAAACATTGCACAAGACACCTACTGTAACTTGATCATGTGCCAAAAGACTCATTTTTGCAGCTGAGAGGTCACCACTAGGGCAGATTGGTTTGGAAAAAAGCAGACCCACAAGGCCATGTAATAAGGATTGTAGTGCAAACAAGATTTCATTTTTTTATCATTAAATAATTGGGCACAGAAAAGTTTCCACTGTTTATGTAGCCATGTTCCCCCATGTCTTTCATGTAAATGCCAGCTGCTGGCATTGGCTTTCTGAGTTGAAACAAACTGCTGTGGGCTTACCATTCTTGTATTTGATGGCTTTAAAAAACTTAAACTTCTCCAGTTTAGGTGCTTTAATAGAAACCTGATACATTTTCGTCAGAAGTATCAGTAAGTTAGATTACCTATGGCCATAACCAAATATTAAACAGCCCAAAGTAGGCAGATGTCATGAAGATAAAAATAGACTATAGAGCAACATGTAATGCAGATTCTAAAGCTTTACTCCTTAGAACAAAAATTATTATAGTATGAGGAGTTTAGGAGGCATGCCTTGTTATGGAAAGCAGCCACTGTCACAAAGCTTTTTACACAGTTTGGTTGTGTAAACAT
Organism: Odontophorus gujanensis; assembly: GCA_013399175.1. Lineage (NCBI taxonomy): Eukaryota > Metazoa > Chordata > Aves > Galliformes > Odontophoridae > Odontophorus > Odontophorus gujanensis. The sequence continues at coordinate 32,679 of VXAB01011524.1, forward strand.
GCAAGTTTGCAGCAGCAATGCTACTACAATGCCAGCATATCAGACAAATTGTATCTTATGAAGCCTATCTTAACCCAGAAAGTCATGTGTCCTCATGGCTTCCTGTAGGATAATAAGCACTAAGAATTTCCTCATGAGAAATCTCAATTTTCTAACTGATTTTATAAAAGATTTCCATGGTGCAAAAATCACTCTCTCCACTGGAGTTTCTGTATGAAACGTTTTGCCTTGCATATTACAGTTTGTTAGCAATTTTACTTGTAAACTGAATTCTTTGTAAGTAAGCTTGTGGTAAGCCTACAATTGTACTTGTATGCTAACAAAAACCTTTCAGGTACCTGCAGTGTTACATACTCAAGTCAGGCCTATCTCTTGAATTTAAATAAATTAGAATTGTGCCAAAGAGAACTGATTAAGAAAAAAATATTTACTGTAGGTTTTCGTACATTGCACATTAAACCAACAAGTCAGTAAGATGTAATACTGTATTTAAATTAAACATTGTAACTGATGCAGAAAAATTAAGTACTGGTTTATTCACAAAAATGAAAATGTACAGACAGAGTACATCAAACTTTGTACCTGCGCATAAATAATTTGAAACAGTCTTCATTTATACAACTTTGCTTACAAGAAGAAAGAAAACACCGGTATCCACAATTAGTGTATGGTCTATGCCTCGGCTTTCCTTTACTTTTTAAACTCACCCTTTTACAATCACCCCATTATCTAGTCACCCTATTAAGATGTACTGTGAATTGTGTTCCTAACATGCTTTAAATAAATATTTTTCTCCTTCACTCTTGTCTTACACTCCAATCCTCTTTGCACTGGAGAGTACTGAGTTCCTTTCACTAGGGTAAGGAAGACAAAACTGTGTGAATCTATGATTTATGAAATTGTCACTAGTGATTCAGCTGCAGTTTGGGAAAGAGTTAGTAGTTTTTTTCAATAAAATAATTACATTGCTCTTGGAAAAATACAGTACTGAGCAAGCAAACCCTTTGACTATGGAAGATCTAGGCTTGGGGTACACTTTTAAACATGTGCTAAGTAACAGATTATTTATTTATATGGATGAGATTAAGTATTGTTGGTGCTTTGTTGCCATTCATTCACTACTAGGACACCCTAAAAATACTGTTAAGTATGAAGATATTTCTCCTGACATATGATTTTGATTATCTACCTTTCTGTATAGCAGGAAACACCCTGCACAGGCCATGAGCCAGCAGTGTGCCCTTGTGGCTAAGATGTTCAGTAGGATCCTGGGCTGCATTAAAAAGAGTGTGGCTAGAAGGTCAAGGGAGATGATCCTCCCCCTCTACTCTGCACTGATGATGCCTCACCTGGTGTGTTGTGCCCAGTTCTGGACTCCCCAGCATGTAAAAGGCAGGGATCTCCTGCAAAGAGTCCAGTGGAGGGCTACAAAGATGATAATGGGTGTAGAGCACCTTTCNAGACCGAGAAAGGGGCCAGCAACTCACTTCTAGCTATGGTCCCGCTCGCTGACTTCACGATTTCGGGCTCATCTGACTACAGGCAGTGAGCAGCGCAGCGCCCCCTGCCGCTCGGCCGGTGAGACGCAGAGCAGTGTGGTGCGTGCAGCTGCTGCCGCTGCCGCTGGTGTTCCGCAGAGCGGAGGAGCCTCCGTCCTGCAGCTCTTGCCGGTGGCCAGCTGGAGGCGCCACGCAGAGTGCGCGCCAGGACAAGGAATGTTTTGGGAGTGAAGGGGAGGTCCCAGAGCTACTGGACCTGCCCACAGGGAGGATTGGCCAGGACCGGAAACCCCTCCCCTCTACCTCCATAGGGAGGAGCCATTTTGTTTCAATCTCCTTTTCACACTGGAAAGCTACTGTTTCATGAAACTTATTAAACTACATGTTTTTCGACTATTCTGTGATTATCTTAGTGGGCAACTGTTATAAAGGCTGTCATCTTCTCAGGTATTCCACTGCCCACTTCCTTTGGAGAAGTATGTGCTCAGATGACAAAATATATAAATTTCTATATAATTCTACTCAGTATAGATTCTGTGATAGAAGAGAGTTGTGAAAAAGATATCCTTGGAGACAAGTGGCACAGAGGTTTCTCAATTCCTCTCTGCTTGATGTCTGTACTTACTCTGTAAACTCTCACTGAATAAGGCTTCAGGTACAAAGGTTACTTGACAATTTGAACTTAGTAACTTTGGACTTAGTGCACAGGCTTAATAGTCTAATTAGTACAAAATTCTCTACCCTGAGCACCATAAATCTGGATTTAGTTACACATCCAATACATGATACGAAGGGGAGTCAAATACAAGGGGGAACATATTTTAGGCAGACCGGGAAGTCTGTAAACTCCAAAAACTTCAACTGATGAGGGAAGGAGGACGGACCATACAGTCGAGAGATAGGGACAAAAATGGAGGTTGTGCCTTCTGTTAATTTGAGAGATCCTATGGGGATTGTACTTGTGGACTCTTCTTTTATTTGAATAAAGAAAGCTAAATCTCTTTTGGGGATAAAGATAATTGATAATTGCTTATTTGAGCAAAATTTTTCCTAATAGTTTGAGGGTTTGTCTGGGTCACTTCACCCTTTGGGGTTGGTTGGCATCTGGATGAACTGACATGTACCCTAAATGAATTTAAAGCATTCAGCTAATTCTGGGGCCATTGGCACTTGGGGTTTGTTTGGGTTCTCTGGACCATCCCAGAGACAGATGAAACAATGGACTGGGATGTCTGTGAAGAGAGAAGATGAAGTAATGAAGGAGGAGCAGAGGACTCTGTGAAGAAATATACTGGTGAGTCAAATAGGGACTGTGGGGAGTAAAAAGGGAAGGATGCCTGGAGAGGGTGGTAGTAAGTTGAGGAAAGGCAATGGGGTTAATAATCCCTCAATACCCCTGGATAGCCCCTTAGGAATTATGTCAAAGTTCTGGAATAGCCAGAGACATAGTACAGGACAAGGAAAAAGTAAAAGCAAAGGCTATAGTGATGGCCCAGTTCTTACAACCTCCTCATGGAGGAGTGAAGGACTAGTAAGACCACAAGGCAAAGGGGTTGGGTGACCCGTGAAGGTTAGAGGATTTGAACATCCTGCAGAGTTCAGCAGTGTGTGCTTGCAGCCCAGAGGGCCAACTATATTTTGGGCTGCATTAGAAAAGTTGTGGCCAGTAGGGAGAGGGAGGTGATTGTCCCCCTCTACTCAGCTCTTGTGTGGCTCATCTGGAGTACTGCATCCAGGCCTGGGGCCCCCAGCAGAAGAAAGATGCAGAGCTCTTGGAATGGGTGCAGAGGAGGACCACTAAAATGATCAGAGGACTGGAGCACCTCTCCTATGAAGAAAGGTTGCGGGAACTAGGGTTATTTAGCTTGGAGAAGAGAAGGCTCCACGGAGACCTCATTGTGGCCTTCCAATACTTGAAAGGAGTGTATAAACAGGGGGGGGAATGACTGTTTTTGTGACTGGATAGTGATAGAACAAGGGGTATGGTTTTAAACTAAGATGGGAGATTTAGGTAGATGTTAGGAGGAAAATTTTCATTCACAGGGTNTAGGTCTCTTCAGCCTTGAGAAAAGAAGACTGAGAGGGGACCTGATCCAGGTTTATAAATATCTGAGGTGTGGGGACAAAGAGGCGAGGCCAGACTCTTTTTAGCAGTGTGTGGAGACAGGACAAGTGGAAACTGCAGGATACTGCAGCACAAGAGGTTCCGCACCAATGTGTGCAAGAACTTCTTTATGGTGAGGGTGACAGAGCACTGAAGCAGGCTGCCCAGGGGGGTTGTGGAATCTTCTTCTCTGGAAATATTCAAGACCCGCCTGGACATCTACCTGTGCGACCTGGTGTAGGGAACCTGATTTGGCAGGGGAGTTGGATTCGATGATCACTTGAGGTCCATTCCAACCCCTATGATTCTATGATTCTATGATTCTGTGATTCTGTGATGTCCAACCCACAGCCTGCTGGCCACATGCAGCCCAGCACAGCTTGAACTGTGGCCCACCCCCTGCCCTGCAACATAATGGTGGTGGCTCTGCAGTAGGTGCATCCTTGCTGCTTGGCAACAATCAAACCACTGGTTTGTGATCAGCACTTCCTGGCCCGGAACTAGGGCATGGGGAGGACACAGAACAATGCTGACTGCCTCTCGTGGCAGTCGCACACACATTGAGCCATGTGTGTACTACACATGGCATGTGTTTGAGCCGCTTGCTGAGAAAAACACAGTCCTTGCCAATACTTATATTTCAGCCTACCTCATGGCATCTCAGAAGAAGGCAGAATTAAATAAATAAATAAATAAATAAATAATCATAGATGAAGAGTGTTCAAGGAAAAATTGAGAGATAAGTACTTTTTTGTCAAAACAAAAAATATGGCACTATGCTTAATTTTTAAGGAAATGTCAGATTTCATATATTGCAATTGGAAAAGACATTATCTGTATAAACATGCTGCCAAATCTGATGCACATTAAGGAATGGAGACAAAACAGTGGAACTGAAAAAATGTCTGCCATCTCAACAAAATCTTTTTTAAAAAGGTAAGAGTTGGACAGGCTCCATTATAAAAGCTAAACATGTGACTGCAAGTTTGAATGAAAAAAAATAAAATCAAAGCCATTTACCAATGGAGAGTATATTAAGCAGTGGTTGGAAAGCACGGCGGATAGAATGTGTCCTTGTTGTGGTTTTGTGGTTTTGATGCCGGTATTTCACATCAGAGCATCATGCTGGGAGTTAAGGAGTTAATGCTGTGGCAGGGAGCGGAAAACGGATGGAGCTCCAGAGGTGATGCCAGGCACTCCCTCTCAGCTCGCTCCCTCGGCTGCCGAGGAGATTCAGCATGTGTACTTCTCCTGCAGTTCTTCCCTAATGTAAGCTCTCAGATTTGTTTTGGAAACTTTGTCTCTCTCAATTGTTAGATTTTATTAGATTTAGTAAAGTTACTGTTCCTACCCAGATCGTGGTATTGTTTTTTTTTCTGTAGACCCATCTATTTTCTCTGTCCATCCTCCCCACCTGGAGTGTACAGCTCTGCTCAAGTGGCCACATGGCCACCAACAGTGCAGGATTTTTTTACTCTCTCCCTTCTTCGTTTCCCTTCTGTCCCTGTCATGGATAACACTGTGACAGTTTTGATAAGAAAAAATGGATTTTTCTAAAATTGGTTTGTCTCACCAGCCAGGATAACGGAAGGAATAGGAAGATCTATAGAAAGAAATTCGGGGATGTCATGGTTTTATGATTTTTGATATTGGTATTCCACATCATAACATCATGTAGTTCATTAAGAGTTAAAGAATTAATGCTCCAGCTCAGTGGATCATTGATAGTTCTGAGTACACCTGTCTCAGAAGAGAAGAACTACATTCCCCAGAGGACTGTGTGATGCTCTGCATTTTTATGTATTTCCACTCAGAGGGAAAGATAAAAACTGTCTGCGTTCATGGGACTGCTCCTCCCTCTTTCCTTTGGGATTGACTCAGCAGTGGGTGTTCGCTGCTGCCTCACCTTCAGCATTTAGCGTAAAGCCTTCGGTTCATTGGACACTCTCTCTTGCTCATTTTCTTTGATTTATTAGCTTCAATTCCAATTAGATTGTATTATATTGTGTTATTTTGCTTTCTGATATCTTATTTAGTAAATTAGCTTTCCTCCTCAGATTGTTACCTCTGTTTTGTTTCTAGGCCCATCTCCCTTTTCCCTTTTCCCTTTCCCCCTTCCCCTTTCCTGGGGTGTGGGTCTGTGGGTCCCCCGCACCAATTGTCACTGAACCGGGCCAAACCATACCGTAAACTGTTGACATTTTTGGAGCCCAACATGGGGCAAACTTTTAGAATGAATCTCTCTTTGCGCTTGAGAGAGCTTCGTTAGGAAACTTATCTGTAC
>VXAB01011525.1:0-14910 GCA_013399175.1 Odontophorus gujanensis
AAGATCACTCACATTACAACAGTCTTATGTATCTGGATTTGGAATTTACAGCGCAATTAAATTTCTCAAGGCTTTTCCTAAATTTTTAGCCACATCCTTAATATCATTGAGCAAACAAAAAAAGTCAGTAACTACAGCTAAGTATATGATGCACAGAAAAGCAATATATGGGGAAATTATATCTCTTTATGAATTACTCAGACTTTTGGATACTTGTGAAGTTTTAAGGCTACAATGACCAATGCTTTCCAATGAGTACTTTCCTAATCTCTTTTCAGTATCTGTGATCAAGGATCATTGTTACTGTTGCTCCTCCCAGCTGGAGTTACAGGTGAGCCCTTCCTAATTTATCAGGTGTCTTTAAATCATCTGGATAATCTATCCAAAAACATGCTACCCTTCTTGATTATACTGTTTGGGTATTATTCACATTGGGCCATCACCCTACGGAGTACTATTAATTCAGGTATTCACCCTACACTTGCAAACAGCACGACATAGAATTTGTCAAAAATGTATATATCTAGAAACAAATGCTTGAAAAGAACACTGCTTTTGGTTGAAAACAAACTTACTAGCACAAAAAAAAATCCTCTTACTTTGAATGACCTCACACAGCAGGAAGAAAAATATGCTACAATAGTAATAAGGTTTTTAACTTTGCTGTTATGTTTACATACTTATATTTACAATATATGCATCTGATTTGGGCTTTCAGTTACATCTCCAGTAAGTGGGAATTATTCACTGGTTTGACATTACCTTCCTTTAAGATTGCCTTATAGTAGCTGATAAAATCACAAGCTTTTTCTGCTGATTTCCCTCCCCTATTGCATTTCTTAACCACACAAATGATATCTTAACCGTCTGAGATTCTGTGGCACTGCTCAGCTGAAAGAGTTATGTGCTATTGATTAACAAGAGGCTCCAACAACAGCCTCACTCTCCTCCCCAGACTCACCCACTTCCTTCTCAATCAAATACCTGGTGGACAAGCTCTTTAAGGAGCAATTTGGAACAACTGCTTATTGAGGAACATCTATATCTCATGGTAATTCAGCAGTAGGTCCAGGAGATCACCTGACTCACAGCTAGCTCCAAGATCTAGAAAACAGACACACACAGCAAGCTTATCTCTCTGAAAATATGTGCTCCCTACCACACAAATACCTTTCACACAAGAAGGAACCACAAGCTCACCTTGTGCTATGTCTTTGCAAAAGGACACTGATACTGTGTAAGCCAAAATGACTACAGTCGACCAACTGAGAGGAAAACTCTTTTTCAAAAGAAACATACAGGCACACCTTTGCTGTTTTCATAACTGAAATACCTGCAGCCAGCTGGAGAAAGCAACTGGACTTCCCTGTGCATTTAGTATTACTTGAGCCTGTGATTCAAGAGCTTCACTCCTGTAATAGCAAAGGGACCAGTGCAAACGAGATGTGACAAAAGGAAGGAAAACGAATGCTCACCCATCTCCAAGGAGCTAGGTTCACAGGAAAAGAACTCGAAGAGGAGGGATCACTAGCAAGAGATTTCCTCAGTGGCAGTCAGTCCTTAAATGAGGTCTAAAATCCCGGCTTCACCCCTTCCAGTCACACAAGTGAATTGCCTTCACCTGTGCTCCCAGGGCTGACTGGGTCTTTCCTTCAGGTGCTCTATCAGTAGTTCAGGCACTCAGCAGTTCCCATACAAGTGGGCACTGACAGATTGCCGGAATTTGTTTGTGGTTTAAGATGCAAACTTAATGGACTGAACGCACTGCTGTTGATTTAGTAGTCGCTAATACTGGTTTAGTTCAGCATGACTTGTTATCAAAACCAAATGAAAATAACATTTTGTACATCAATATAAGCTGCCTGTACAAACCTAATTGAAGACCTGCTTTGCTCAGAAAAGATAAAGTCGCAAAAAGAATTCAATTGTATTCAAGATTTTGTTTATTTTTATGTTTTTGTATATTTTTATGTTTTAAAACTGAAGAAAAAAAAAAATGTTGGAGACAGCTTTAGGCTGAGCTGTGAAACAATAAAAAACTCCTTACTGCAGGAGTGGCCTGATCTCTGGCTAGGGGTGATCTGCACCTAGCAGCATGCTGGCCTACTTTCCAGCTGAGCCACTTGGCAGTTTGCACTGTGCTCAGTGCCAGTCTTGGTTTTATGAGAGCTTATCAGCCATTGCTCAGCAAGTCATTAAAGGTGTCATGCTCCTCTCAGCAACTCCTGGAATCCAGAAGCATCGTGCAGAAATAGATGTCATTCTACTTGGTTCGGTTCACATCCAGAAAGGTCACAGCACAGCAGTAGCCATGCAGAGCTAGTGAGAGACTGAACAGGGCATTTGCTTTCTCTGCACTCAGGTTCTCAAAGTTGCAGGGTAAACTGAGGTTACTCTCAATCTATTCTCTGCCCTGCTATGTGCTCTCCTAGCTCCAGGTCTGCAGCAGTATCAGTGGTTTCTTACATTGCTTTATATGACTTGTTAGGTAACACATTACAAGTGTTTGAAAAATGACAGTATCTAGCCATGAAAACAAAACTGAGGCTGTATGGCAAGTCGTAGGGGAAGAAGAACAGTGTGGATGAATCAGGAACTATTGTAGAGACTCCAGAATAAAAAGAGAGTCTACATCCTCTGGAAGAAGGGACAGGCTACTTGGGGAGATTACAAGGAAGTTGCTAAGGTATGCAGGGAGGAATTTAGAAAGGCAAAAGCCCAACTTGAACTCAGATTGACCACTGTGGTAAAAGAGAATAAGAAATCCTTTTACAAAGATATCAATGGTAAGAGAAGAATCAAGGTGAATTTCCATCCTTTACTTGATGCAGCGTGGAACGTGACCACTGAGGATAAGGAGAAGGCTGAGGTCCTCAACACCTTCTTTACGTCTGCCTTTAAAAGGCTAATCAGTTATCTTCAGAGTACTTTATGCCCTAATCTGGAACTCTGGGATGCTATGCCAAATACACCCCCAGTGATTCAGGTAGAGGCAGTTAGAGAGCTCCTCCTCCATATAGACCATCACAAGCCCATGGGACCAGATAGGCTCCATCCTAGGTTACTGAGGGAGCTAGAGGGGGTGATTGCCAAGTCACTCTTGGCCAGTGCTCCTGGTTAACTGGAGAGGTCCCAAAGGATTGGAGGCTTGCTGATGTGACTCCCATCTACAAGAAGGGCCATAAGGATGATCCAGGGATCTATAGGCCTGTCAGCCTGACTTCGGTACCAGGGTAAGTTATGGAGTGAATCATCTTGGGTGAGATCACATGGCACACAAGTGGCATTCAGGGGATCAGGCCCAGCCAACACAGGTTCATGAAAGGCAAGTCATGCTTGACCTACCTTATCTCCTTCTATGACTGGGTGACCAGACTGGTAGACAAGGGAAAGGCTGTTGATGTAGTCTACCTGGACTTCAGCAAAGCCTTTGACATGGTCTCTCACAGTATTCTCCTGAGGAAACTGGCTGCCCACTACCTGAACAGGTATACCCTTCTTTGGGTAAAGAATTGGCTAGAAGGCCATGCCCAGCAGATAGTGGTTAATGGAGTTAAGTCCAGCTGGTGACCCGTTACAAGTGATGTCCCCAGGGGTTGGTACTGGGACCAATCTTGTTTAATACTTTTATTGATGACCTAGACAAGAGGATTGAACATACCCACAGTAAACTCAAAGTTCAACAAGGCCAAATGCCATGTCCTGCACTTTAGCCACAATAACCCCATGCAGCACTGTAGGCTTGGGGATGTGTGGCTGGATGACTGTGAAGAGGGAAGGGACCTGGGGGTGTTGGTTGATGCTTGGCTGAACATAAGCCAGCAATGTACCCAGGTGGCCAAGAGGGCCAACAGCATCCTGGCCTGCATCACAAATAGCATGGTGTCATGGTTTTATGATTTTTGGTATTGGTATTCCACATCATAACATCATGTAGTGCATTTAGAGTTAAAGAGTTAAGGTTCCAGCTCCATGGATCATCGATAGTTCCAGGTATACCTGTCTCAGAAGAGAAGAACTACATTCCCCAGGGGACTTTGCGATGCTTGGCNGTTATCCCAGTTCTAACTAGTTTGCTGGTATAATGTCAGTCATGCAGATTGTAAAACTTTGAATCTTTGCACTGGTGTTAAAGCATAGCCCTCTGCAGCCTAGAACTATACAGGTCAAAGGACAGTTTAAAGCACTGACCTACTTATTGATAGCTGTCACATAACTCAGATATTCAGAGCTGCTGAATTCACTGTAAGACTCCGTGTTCTCCTGATCTGGTCTCAGCCTTATAGTCTATTATTCAAAAGTACTAGGCTAAGATTTGACAACAAACAGCATGCAGTGTGCAATGAACAAAACATGAAAAAATGGTGGTGGAGAGCACATACAGGCCATAGTTAACATACCTTCATCTCATGGGTAAGGGAGAACTTCAGTACTTCCCATCCTCTTTCTCCATCTAAGTGATACTTCTTAGTTATATCAGTTTTGATAGTTTTTAGGTCAGTAAACAAACACACATTTCAAATACACACACATATGCACCTCCCATATACATACACCATTATTTTTGCATCAGATCCATCTCCCAGTCTTGTTTCCTGTACAGACTCTCAAAAATTTGTTACTTGTTTTAAAGATGACACATGATTGGCAATTATCACCTTGGATAGCTATGATGCCTGGACTGATGCTCAAAAAACCCTGAGGTGTAATTACTCCTTAAAAACTATTTTCCAGCAGTGGTGTGCATTAAGTTTTATCTTATGAAAGAAAATGACCTGTTCTGTCAAACTTCCTTTTCTGCATCCAATCAATTGTAAAGCTCTGCCTGTAATTCTTCTGAAAGCCCTTATGAGTTACTGCATGCCAAGGATAACAAAAAAATTGATAGAGTTACTGGCCTCCAGCCCCCTGGCTGTCCTAGGTCACATAAGCAGAAACCCTTAATTTTTGAATAGCGAATTGGGTGGTACATGTCCGGACTTCACCCAGAGGCAGATCACTCACATGCTGCCATCAGAGGTCACAGAATCACAGATTAGCAGAAGTTGTTGCAAGGGACCTCTGAAGATCACCAAATATCAAATAATCGAATGATATGATTGAAATGCTCAGAGAAAACATTTAGTGTAAAAGCACCTTATCCATGAATATTCCTGATAAATAGCGTGGAAGATCATTACACAACCCTCTAGTAAACTACAGAACAAGTCATGTATTATTTTTGCAATAACTGTACCTTAATTGTCCATGTTCCAGGCTCTGGATCTTTGACATTTACTACTTTTGCAGAGTTGTGGATATTCAGCAATTCATTCAGTCCCAATTCTTTACTGATCTGTTTACCTAAATAAATAAATCAACAACAACTAGAGTGTATTGCTTAAGAAAAGAGACTAAATACAATATTTTTCTTCATTTCTGATGTGCATTTGATACTAGTCGTACTACTTAGTAGAGTCAATGACATTTACAACAGTCGAAATCCCTTCCAATTCCTTGCCAGCGTACTAAAAACAATCATTTATTTTCACTCTTTTCATTCACTTGGGAGTCCTAATACAGCCATCAAAACTACAGTTGCTGGGTTTCCTACAGCTTGTTAAGTAAAACAAGTTCTCTTCTTTACAGAGAATAACCAGCTCCCAGTGAAAGGAGGCAGCACAGAAGCACACTTCCTCAAAGAGGATCCTTGAAGAGACTTACTTTAACCAACACAGCAGTTGACAGCCTACTCACCGTCTTGTCAAGTAGGTCTGTTGCAAGCTGGATTAGACCCATAAAAATATTGACAAGCCAGGATTTCCAGACATACAATCATTAACACATGACTAATGGTGACTAAGTTCCTCACAGAGAATTCAGCTGGTGAGATATCACAGACCTTGATAAAATACTACAAGTTTCCATAATGCACTGTACCACACTTTATATGTACACTTATGTATACAAACCTATGGATATTTTGCATGCAGGAACTGGTTCCCTACAGAAGCCTTTTACTCCATGAATGGTGACATGTGCCTTCATCACTAAAAACAGCTCTAGATGTTTCAGAGCACTAAAAAGAAATTTTGAAGTTAGGAACGGAGTATCACTATATCAGATTCACCTCCACTAACTTCAGTTAAAATGCAGTGGTGTTAGATGCATGCAGCTGCCCTAGAAGGAAATGAAAACATACACATGGGGCCAAAGCTTCAGCTGAGCCTGAGTTGTGACTGAGATTGGTGTTATTGTGCACTCTGAGCAATTTTTTTTTTTCCTGTAAACAGATCAGAATGCCTCAGTGGAGGACAGACCAGATCATATCACAGGGAAACAATTCTGTGCATAGAGTATTTCCAACATAATATAACTTGTGCTATGTCCTCAGCCATAAACCACCCAGAAAATACAAAGAATGATCAGAATTTATTTCTGGAGAGTGATCTCCAAGTTTCTAAAGCATCACCTTAACAATAAACAACAGATTTGTCTGAACCACAAACTACAGATTAGCATACAAATCTCATTCCACATCACACACAGTATACAGATATAGATTGCTACATGAAAGAGTGTGATTCTGAACGTTTCCTTCCTTTAAAGCAGGGGTGTCCAACCTTCTGGCTTGCTTGGATCACATTGAATGAACAGGAATTATTTTGGGCTTCATATACATAAGCTGCTCTGAAATTAATGCCTCCTATTTCCATGGAAACTACAACAGATACAAAGAAAACAATTGCACTGTTTGATAGAGCAAATTCTCAGCTACAAAGTGCTGTTACAACACAGTCACCACCATTAGTTGTGCATGCCACTGTCACTGTTGCCACTGCTGAAACACACCACCCACCTCTCTGTATGCTCACATTCACTGTTTGGTCTCCATAAACATTCAGCAGAAGTTGACAAACATCAATGGGTACCATTTTTTCTGCATGGAGGAATTCAGTGACCTACTTTCATTTCAAACACACCACTATGTCAGACACCATTCTGTCAGACTGCCCTACTGCTGCCACCCGTTGCATGGTAAGAAAATGCAATGGAATACTGGCAGGTAGATTCAACCTCTACAGCCACACCACCAACATTCATCTCTAACATCATGGGTCAACATAATAAAACAGGAGGCATTACTTTTGGAGCAGCTTTCATGGATTATAAAGGTCCTCTGTTAAGAGAGGTCTTACAGAAGTCTGGTTAAGAGACATGAAACTCTGAGTTGAATGTTTGGCTGCAACTCTATATATTCCATTTTAAAATTTGCAAGCAATTCAAGTCAACTGAAAATAGAATCGCAAATATACCACAAAATTTTTCTTTTTTTTTTTCCTTTTCTTCTTTTTTTTGCAATCCTGAAATCTATTCTCAAATTCTTTTATCAAAGCAGAAAGCAAGGCTGAATGTTTTTTCACTATTTACAGGACTGCATTTTATCCAGTGTATCAAGATGCATACAATTTCTTGCCATAATTGAGTTAGCCTTCTGCTGCACCCTCCCCCCCATGTCTATTTTCAGCCTAGATGGCGTTAATAGGACACTGATATTTGGTTTCTGAAAGGTGATGGGTGCATGCCCAGGGCCAGGCTGCTTGGTGAGGAAGAGCTTCTGCCATGATGGCTCGGGGCAGTAGGCAGTTGTAGCATGGGCTGGTCAGACCACATGCACACATCCTGTGGGTTGGATATGCCCAGTTTAAAGAATACTGGTTTAGCTCTCACCATCATGTGAGTGAAGAACCATCATATGAAACTCCTTAATGATGGCTCAGTGACTATACAAACACAGAATAAGAAAAGCAGAAGTATCCAGAAATTTGAATACAAGGAAACCAAGGAAAGGAAAGAACGTGAGAAGAACTGGTGAGAAGAGAGATTTCCGAAATTATGATACTGCTTTTCAAAATGCGAGGACGCTAGTCATTCACTTATATACGGCCTTTCCTGTTGAAGACAGAAGAGATTGTTTGTCTTTTTACTCTTTTTATTCTTTTTTTATTTTTTCTAACATAGTAAAAGAATGCACAAGTTACTTTACCTAACGGATCATGAATTTCAATTGCTGGTGAAGGACCACTCAAGGACACTGTAACCTCTTTCAGACTTGGATCAAAAGGGATCTGCCAAATATTTACAGCCATAGTTAAATGGTCTGTAGACAAGAGATGCACTTTGGAGACTTGAACTGCTTCTTCAACCCATTTCAACACCTAGAAGAGAAAATAACACATTACTTTGCTGAAATAGTCAAATAGTATCTGTTATTGAAATATTTTCTGTCGAAATACTGCCCCTACTGTCTGTAGGTAGTTAACATGGAATCGCTACAAGACCACTTCTTTCAGCAGCATATCATCTGATACCACTTAGTTACCACATCCCACTGAGAGGATGGGGGACTTAATGCAAAGATTCACTAAATTAACTTCAATAAATTTATTCTGAAGACTGCACAAATATAATTTCCATTCACATCAGTAATATGCAATAGCACAGGAATATCGAAAGAACTAACAGCACAGCAGTGAACTTAAAGTACACAGGAAACAAAGCCCTTACACCACGGCAAAGGCATGCTTCAGCTTCTACTGTTCAAATCAATAATCCATACAGATAACATGACAAAACAGACCTGAACTAGATGGTCTAGAAACACAACAGCCAAAACTGTTCTGTCTCACCTCTGCTGTTATAAATTCTGAAGTGAATATGCCTATTCAGGTTTATTAAGACAAATATATTTTCAAAAATATTAATACTTAAGAAGATATTACTGAAGCCAAAAGCAACATGATATTGGAAGGAGAAAGAAACAAACCTGGATATGCCTGTATAGACACACTTACACTGTAAAATTACAGAGTAATTTTAAATGGGAATTAACAATATACATATATGCATACTTGCAGCTGCACACTTTTAATTATCTGAAGCAAGAAGGAAAATTTCCTTATCGAAGTGTATTGAGTCCTCGCTATCTATGGGCTCCATATTTCTTCTCTAAAGCATCTGATATAAAGTATCACTTGACCAAGAATTCAGTACTGAACAGAAAATAATGCTCTAGAAAGTTAAATCTTGTAACTAAATCTGAATCTATGCCTTACAAAATTTTAATCCTTGGCTTTAAACATTATCAATCAACACAAATCAAAGGTAATAAATAAATAAAAATAACTCAAAAGAGATCTACTCAAATAGTAATAATAATAATAAAATAGTTAACCTATCTAACCTAGATAGAACCTTAGGTCTCACTGGACTCTGCATCAACTACAATAACTCTGAACTGGAGCACTGTCAGATGGCCTAGCATCGGTAACTAACCAGGCTAAGAGAAACAGTACTCAGCATCTCTGCAGTAATGCTGCCCAAGAGAGAAACACCTTTCCTGTAATAGCTAGTTGCATAAACATTCAGCATGTTTAGATGAGCTGCTGAATGCTGTAACAGAAACCACAAGGCTTCATTAAGACCTAACTCATTTTACATTTTTCTTTTTGAAATTAGACATTTAGGTCCAAAAATGCTTCCCAAAGTAGCTTCAGTCTGTTCTACATTACACTACCATGGCCATGCCCCTTTTTCTTTTTTTTGGTCTGTATGTATGTGTGCATTAGGCACATGGTAAGGTTGCCAATTAATTCTGGTATCTTAAGTTCATAGTGACTGTAGGGTGAATATCTGTATCAATAACACCCTAACAGCATAATGAAGATAGACAGTATATTTTTGGATGGATCATCCAGAATGGTATAAAGACAACAGGTAAATAAGGAAGGACTTAGCTGTCACCAAAGATCAAGACTTGCCTGAAACTCCATACAGAAGGGATCTCCAACAAGAGATCCTTCCCCAGTGGCGGTCAGACCTTAAATGGGATCTGGGAGAGGTGGAGCTAGACTCCACCCCTTCCGGTCACAAAGGTGAATTACCTTCACCTGTGCTCCTGAAGCTGACTCAGTGCTCACCTCTGGTGGTCAATCAGAGGCTCAGGCCATGATTCAGCAGTTCCCATATAGCGACATTGTTAAACAAATTGTAAGATTTAATGAACCTACATGCATTTTCAGAAGAAAGGGATATTCCTGTCTGGCTTAAGTTTAAACTCGTTTCACATTAAGCAAAATACATCAAGTCACAAGGTAAAGTATCCTTGCAGGTGCTTGGACAACATGTAAATCATGCTGGTACTTATACACAAAATAATGTATTAAACTCAGAACTGCTAATATTACATTCTTGAAAATTTTGTCAAATGAGACTTTAACGTAGACATGATGAGTAAAAAAAAATAAGAAAAAAAATTACAAAAAATAAAAAGATTCCTACATAACAATTTGAGCTCCCAAGACACAATTTTTAGGGGCTCCTCTTGATCATTGCCTCCTCCCAAGTCCTGACAAGCTTTCCCCTGAGCAGGAAGCACAGCAGTGGACATGGTGCAGATGGCAGCCCACCAAACCAGTGCTCCTGGACCTGTTCTGTGCTTAGTGTTTTTATTTGTAAAGAGTTAGAAGGCAAGAACTAAGTGGGCAGCTTAGCTCACACTCATACACTAGCTTGTAAGAAAAGTTGCTCCATAACTAACAGAGTTTCTATTAAAATCACTATTTCACAGTAAATATAAACTAGAATTTGATTTCTCCCTAGTGCAGCTTTCCTAGATTGGGCTTTCCCACAGGATGGCTTTGCAAAATAATTCTGCTTGTTGGAATTAACCCCAAATTGCCTTTTGCCAGGAGTTCTCCCCTCCTACTGCTTATGCCCCCCTTCCAAAAAAATTACCGATTATGAATTAATCTGTTTTTTGTTTTACAAACATAGCCACCTATATTAGCAAACAGATGGAAACAAAACACACAGTTCTACCTAATTTAATCTGAAAGCACTACAAAAGCTGAAAAACCATCTCTCCACATTATAAACCAGCACAAGATACCTAGTCAAGTTTGTTTCAAACTACTTCAGCAATTAATAAGAAGTGATTTAAGATAGTTGAAATTAGAGTAACAAAACTACTAATGGAGAACATGCATGATCTCAGTGATCCCAACGCACTCTGTGGAACCTTGACTTATCTGTCACTGGGGTCATGCTGCAAACAAGATTAAAGAACCTGTATTTAAAGAAAATTCAAAGAGGGAGAAAATTTCTTAAAAGTCAACAAAAATCAATAGCATATACCTTCAGCAAAATTATTAACAAGAAGTCAGGTCCTTCCAGATTTGAAAGAAAAAGGCTGTGGGTTCTCCCTCCATCTCTCAGTCCTACAGGATACTAATTCTCTAGAGCAAATTTTGCTTTCATACAGCATAGATCACATCAAACTAACACAGTACCATGTTACAGTTAAAAAAAAAATAGGAGGAAAGTGGGAGGAAGGTCTTTCCACTTGGAAATTCATCAGTGGAATGCAACTGTTTATTTCAAATCAAAACTCTAAACTAACACTTTTATGAACTCCAGATATCATTTTTGGCAAAGAAAAAATTAAAAAAGAATAAAAAAGGAGTGCTGAACTGTGGAAACAGTTCCAAAAGTTTGCTTTGTTTCATAAATTAAATGAAGCCTTGTATCCAATCACTGGAGACATGAGTAACAATTATTTAATGATACCCAGCAGTTTAGCGTACTTTAAGAGAAGAATAAAGAACTTGAAAATGTGTTTTCAATAAAGTGAAGCAATTCCATTCCTCTTCTACTCTTTTTTACTATAAGACCCCCCCAGAAAAACTGTCAGTTAACCATCAAATCAATTCAGGCAACATTATGCCACAAAATTCCATCAACAATTCAAGTAGCACTAGGAGAAGAGGAGCCTGCCCATCAGGCCCAGCTCTGCACAGGTCCATTGCTGAAAAAAATGGTATACTTGCAACTGTGATGCTACTCCAGTTATTTTAAGGAAAGTTGCTGGTCTTTGAATGGAAGAAACATGTCTGGCATGCTTCCAGTTTAGCTTCTTCTTAGCCATTCTTCTTCACATGACAGCCTGCCAGCACCTTCTGTGCATGCTCTGCAAAAGACCAGCCATCAACTATTATGGGGTGTGGAAGGGAACCAACTTTTTAGCTTTTGGCTTTCCCATTGAAACAATCCAACACAGTGCCCACTGCACAAATCCAGGCTGGTTTTGGCAAGGTGATCGTGTATCTTACCAGAAATGGAAACTAAGTCTCCCAGATAAAATCCACTAAACAGTTCATTAATACACAATCAAATTGGATAAGAAGTCTAACGTAGACGGACCATAATTGTCTGTCTTACTGAGTAATGCAAAAACATAGGGCCTAGATTCTGCATTACTCTCTCAAAGTTTGTTTGATTGAACTACCACTACACAATGTTAGATGTCTGCATAAAAACAAAAATAAGTTCATATGTATTAACAAGACAACACACTTCAGAAGTTGTAAACAACAGGGTTGTTTTCTGAATGTGGTATCTTACAGCATTTCTCAGTACATCTGGGAAAGTTTTATCATAAATTCACTTTAACAAAGTAAGACATATCTGAGATAAAGCATGTTGAACATACATACCATCATTACACAATAAAAAAAAATTGCATTCATGTAATTGAAGACAACTAAAATTCATATGACTAGATTCCTTAAGGAAGTCTCAACACAGTGAATTCACTATGTTTTCTGACAAAAAAAGGGAATCACAGGTGACTTATCTATCCTTTTTGCTCTTCTTCGTCTGTATTTCCATTTTATCCATGAATACTAGATTTCCATTTGTCTATCTGACAGAATGATAACATTTATCTTCTAGTTCTGATTGCCTATTAGTATTAATGATGCAAACTTAATTTTGTTATCTTTCTTATATGCAAATCAGAAGGTGCCAGGGAGCATACATGGATGGTAGTCTTCCATGGACTGAACTCTATCCAGGTTACCACTAGTGGGAACTTGGTCTTTCTTCTTCCACTCCAACAGCTACACAGTCAGATAAGGTCATGAATACATAGCATTACCAGAGTTTTGAAAGAAATACCTCCTACTTTTGTAGCTGTTACCATTTATAACCACATCACCTTAAAGTTCACATGTTCTTTCATACTTAAAGTCTATGAAACAGCAGTAAGTATTGTCCTCAGCAAAATTTCAACAAACAGTAAATGTCAGGACAAAGCCTCCGGCACAGGCTATGCCAACTAAGTCTGACATTAAGCATATTAAAATATATTTCCTTATATAAAAATCAATAACTATTTTTATATATAAAGTATTATTTTCAGATCCTTTCATTCCTTCTCTCTAATTTTAGATTGATTAAGCTAACAAGGGTTCTGTTTTCATGCCTTTGTTTTTAGTTTGTGCAATGGCTTTGTGTAACTGCCAAACTGTCGCTCCCTTAATCCCTTTATACTTTTTTACTGCGAGATGAACAATACCTATCTATCTCACAGAACTGTTATGGGAAAAGATATGACAATGCTTATGAAGTCTTCAGATACTACAGTAAACCTTAGCTACAATTCCTGTTTATGAATTCTATGTAGCCAGGTGTATGGGAACTGCTGAATCATGGCCTGGACCACTGATTGGTCACCTGAGGTGAGCACTGAGTCAGCCATGGGGGCACAGGTGAAAGTGGTATACCTGTGTGATTGGAAGGGGTGGAGCCTGGCTCCAACTCTCCCCAAATCCCATTTAAGGGCTGACCACCACCAGGAAAGGATCTCTTCTTGGAGATCCCTCCTATGTGGAGTCTACTGTGAGCCTTGGTCATCTTAAAGGTGAGCTATCTTCCTTTTTGTATTATTTGTGTACCATCTATATAGACCTATTCAAATATACCATCATCTATACTATTTTTGAGTATCATCTTTGAGATTACTCATGTTACACCAGGCTGATGACCATGAGGCTACACAGGAGTTCCCTTAGAGTAGAATCTGCCCTTAAGCAATTTTTCCTCTGGGATGATGCAACTTCTGCTGTGCAACTGCCATTTCAGAAAGAAAAGAGCACAAACACCTTTGCTTCTAATTCAAAAATGTATCAAAATTGGAAACTACTGAGAGAAGCTTAAATTTAGAGCAGAATCTAACCTCAGTTTTCAAGCAATGTTTTTGAGACTTTTTAATTTCCAAAAGTGAAAATGGAAGCCAAAAAATGACTCAAGTGTCTTCACTCTTGCAATAACTCACTTGTGTAGTTTATTTTCTTCCTCCAAAATTCAATAAGCAATTCTCAGAGATCTGTTTCCCAACCCTGTCATTCCAGTAAAGTTTGCAACACTAGTTTTAAAGTAGATTTTCTCCTTTGGGACCATTATAGAAAGACCACAAAACAACTGCAATTTTTGCTGCTTTTCCAAAATCTCAATGAATATTAACAGAGGATGAAGGACAAGTAGAAAAATAATTTTTAACACTTCTCCAGGGAATTTGCTTCTGCAACTTGTCCTGCTGTCATGTCTTGGAATGCATACTGACACCTGGAAAATACATGGAACATGGTCTCTATTCCCATTTGTTTATTCTTTGTCTCAATAATATTTCTTTGACAGTGTGTCATGGTTTTATGATTTGTTATATTATTGATATTCCACATCATGACATCATGTAGTGTATTGGGAGTTAAAGATTTAATGTTCCAGCTCCATGGATCATTGATAGTTCTGGGTGTACCTGTCTCAGAAGAGAAAAAGAACAACATTCCCCAGAGGACTGTGCGATGCTTTGTATTTTTGTGTTTCCGCCCAGAGGGAAAGATAAAAACTGTCTGTGGTCACAGGACCGTGCCTCTTCCCTTTGGGATCGAGCTCAGCAGTGGGTATTTGTTGCAGCCATCTGCCTTCAGCAATAGTGTAAGGCCTTCGGTTTATTGCACACTCTCTCTTGCTCATTTTATTTGATTCTGTCAATGGTTTGCAGGATAGTTTGACCTGGTACTGTGACAA
>VXAB01011526.1:0-38977 GCA_013399175.1 Odontophorus gujanensis
TTTTATTTTAATTATTTGATTTTCCGATATCAGTTAGGGAATACTCACTATTTATAGGTAGTTATAGTGGCATTTAGAAGGGATATGGATATGAATGCTTTTCTGAGCTGTGCCACATGGAACTTACTCCACAGTTGGGCATTAACATCTCTACAACTATAGTTGAGAGCTCTGTCATACTGCAATTGTGAGCACCCTGGAAAAAGACTGGGGAGTCTCAGTTTATTAAGAGCCTGTTCTCAGAAAGGTTTGTTAATTTGCAAGGAACATTTTCATCTATCATCAGTGGACGTAAATAATTTCACAATTCTTAGATCGTTCAAGTTTTCCATGACTGTTTCCCTCAGACAAACTTGCTACATCAAAATGGAAGCCCTTCATGTACAAAGTCATCTGCAAGAAGAGGTTATTGGTTTGTGTGTAAATGAAGTCAGAACACCGTTGGAGATTTTTGGTTTTGCACAGAGAGTTAGGCTCAGTGATTCTCACCTTAGGGAGAACTACAATTGCTACTGAAAGAAACACAAAACAGGAAGTTCACATACAAATTTGAACACAACTCAAATAGCTTTCCTCCTATTGCTCCTGGCTGGCTTTTAGAAACTGGAAGGATAACAAGCTCTGCAAGCAGGTACCCTAGAAGCGTAAGCAGCACAAGTTTGTGTAGCTATGTAGTTCTTCAGTTCTCACCACACATAGCTGATAGCACAGATTAAATTCTGAGAATCACATCCCCATCAGCTGTCTTGTGAAATAAGCTGATCGCCTTTGATTACACAGCCATAAACCATACTGGCCATAAGCAACCTTCACAGTTTACTCAGTAAGTTGCAGCTTGTAGCTCTTTTGCAGGTTAACAAGCATTGGCTCTACTGACATATGTCGCCCATGGTGAAAAGAAACAAAACATACAGTCACAAAAGCCACTAAAGAAACCTCAAATAAAATATTCACCCATCTGCGTCTCCTCATTTTTCCCTGCTCTCCCCCCCAGAAAAAAACACCACCAACAGCAACAACAACTCACAACCATAAAAAAAAATATCCACGGATACAAAAGGATCTGTCTGCTTTGATCCCTTCCTAATTAAAAGCAATATATTTTTGAATAATGTTAAACAGATATTGTTTTCTGGATGACATCTTTTGCTTGTTCCTGAGATTACCTATGGAAACTGAAATGTTACAGTCTTTCACAAGAGAAGGGTATAAAAAATTTGGAAGATTACTAAGTAACTAGATTATTATGGGAAACCAGAACATCGTAAGAAACTAAGGTCTAATGATTTTCCAAAATGTTCTATTCATTCACTGCAGTGGAGATGAGCTGCAAGCACTATGTGACAGTATGACTGAAGACTTGATTAGAAGACATACTCACAAGTGGGCCTAATTAAATTTTATGCATGCAAAATTTTATTGTGCAATTTTCTGAGAGCTTGGCTTTGCAACTTTGGTGCCCTTTTTCCAGCAGATTTTTTTCCAGATGTAATTTGAATAACATTTGCTCAAAATACAAATAAAAACAATTAAATGTAATTTTCTTTCTGTTGTTAACATAAAAAGTCTGTATCCTGTCAAGTTTTTGCATACTGATTTCTGACTGAATCAATTACTGTTGTATATAAACCTTATTTTAAATTCATTTCAGCTGTCTGATGATAGGTGTTACAATTTGGTCAACATATCACACTCCTTCCCCTTGGCTCTCCCTAAAGTATGTCCTGGTTTCACAGAACATCAGTTTAATTCCCAACAAATGTTATCTGCTTTTGAAAGCAGTGCTAATCAGAAGCAAGCTTTTGACTTTATCAGGCAGCACAATATTTTTTTGTATGTTTGTTTGTTTGTTTAAAAATGGTGTAGGTAGTGTTGATATAATTCTTCCTGGTTATATGGTTCCATCTGTTATAATATTCAGTAACAGTCAAAATATCAGCTGGCTGTTCTGCATGCTGTGTTCATTAAACTCTGCAGCATCCACGTTATGGTGCTGTCATATACCTGTGCAATGGTAACTCTCAGGTGCCATTAATCTTTCAATTTTTAACAGAAATCTTTATGTTCCTAATACTGAACAACAGTATATGAATAAATTCATACAACCCTTGTAGGTAAATCCCTACTGGGGATGACGAGCTTGTTTCTCTTTTCCCATTGATGTAAGACAGAAGAAATTTCACCAAGGTACTTATCACAGTATTGTAGATCAGACTGCAATCTCTGTATCGGTCCGTATCACACCAGCCCCCAACCTGCTCTACAGTTTATCATATATGTGAGTTCCTTACTTAAAAATGAAAGTTCCTGAAGCATGGTTTTCTTTTAAGCCAGGTTCTAGGAACTATCACAAAAATATATGTGAAACAGCACAGGCTTCCCATGGCAAATCAGGTTTGCAGTTCAAAGTACAGTTGCATGGAGCCTTTCCATGGAATAGAAGGAGCACTGCCGTGTGAAACAGTAATGAGGAAAAAAACATAGCCTAGAGACAATCTCTGAAGTGAGGATGTAGGAGAACTTCCAATCATGGTTGAGTCCAAAATTAATCTCAAGCATGTATCAGACCTCTGCATGCACTTGGGCATCAGGAGATTGTGGGAGTTGTTGAATCAGTTCCAATCAGGTTGTTCACAAGGTGTCAGGACCAAGATAAACCTCTGGGTTAAAGTGAATGCAGTCATCTTTCCTCATTTGCTTTTCAGTTCATGAAAATTCAGCCCTTGACATGGTGACATGGGCCTAGCTCTGCCTTCTGCGTATCAGAATCAGACCTCTACCCATTTCTGCTGCACAATCACTAATTTCTTGATTTTCAGACTTATATGTTCCTAATGAAAATTTGAAAATTCATTTCCTCTACACACACTGAAGAGTGAAGGCAGGACAAATCCACCCTTCTAACTGTCACCCTGTTCCTAGCCACTTGTCTTCCCTTTCCCGTGCAGATTCCTTTGTTCTTCAAAACCTCATTCCTCCTTTTCATTAATCTATTTACTCCTCGTTCTACTTGCCACAGTCCTATACCCCTGTCACTTGCAACCTAGCCTTTCTTCTACACCAACTCTTCTCCCTATCAAACAGCACCATTTATTCTCTTTCCATTGTCTGCATGCCTTGCTAGTGTTCTGCTGTGCTCAATAATATTCCTCTGCAGTCAATAAGTAACAACAGAGATTTCCCTCCCTTTAAAATATCTATCAGTAACATAAAGCAGACATATTTTACCTCGATAACAGAAAAGCTTGTAGCTCTGCCCCAGCCTAGATTCTGCTTACACTTCAAGCTTTCTACCCTAAGAGAGTAGCTGGGGCAACTAAACTGACTTGCTCATGAATCTCTGAAAATAGTGTGGACTGAATATTGGCTAGTATTAGTGTCAACTGCTGAGATTATTTGTGCAAAATCAGAGTTCTGATTTGTTTTTCATCATAGAACTCTAATGGAACCCATTATACTGATAAAAACGTCTCACCTGCAGCTGTTTTTGGAGGCCCCCCCCCATGCAGGTTTTCCCAATTTGCATTCAAAGGAAAGGAAAAGCATTTAAAAGAAACCCCAAGTTTAATTTAATTTAATTTAATTTATTTATTTATTTTTGCTTTTCCTGAACATGAACTGGTAAGACTTCAGGCAAAAGCAATCACTCTGCCCCGTAGTGAAAGGCTGAATTATTAAACCTCTTTCTCAGTATGTCATTAGTCTGACCTGGCAGCCTAGCTGACTTGCATGCACACTGTATACTGCTACAATACCAGAATCAAGAAAGACCTAAATCTGAGGAAAGCTTTAGATTAGAATATTTAGCATTGCTTTATACTTCTCTGTGCCACTGAACTTTCAAAAAACTCAAACGTACATATCCTGAGCTTTGGTCCAATTTCATTACTTATACTGAATTCATGACCCCAAAGTCATTGTATTTACATACACTGTTCAGTAGACACACATCCATTAATCTTTCCTGTAAGACAGAACATCACAGTACTTGTAAATCAGAGTCAAGGATCAACCAGATGTTGTGAGCATCAATACGCAACATATATGGACTTACATGCCGAAGAGCCTATCAACCTCTGCCTTTCCTGACATGTTTTCTTGTTTTCTGCAATAGATTTGACTTCCCAGTAGAAGGTAGAGAATAGACAGAAGCAATCTTTTTTTTTTTTTATCTTAATCTAAAACAATGAAATAATTTACTTAAGATTCAATGCCCACACATACAACCTGCACTTTTGCAGGTATCTTCACACTTTATCTCTGGGATACAGATTTGGAGGGGTGTGGGAAGAACATATCTGAGTACAAAGTGAGAAAAAAACTGAAATATTGAAAGTGTTTTCCCACGCAAAGCAACTTAAGGTCTGCATTTCTCACTTGTATTGGTGAAGAAGTGCTGATTCAGACCTCCATAACACTGCAGGGACGCACTTTTTCACCCTTCCAGCCCAGAGGCCTACCACAGAAACTTCTACAGCAAACAGATGTGCAAAATTCTGCACAGGGAAGAGGTCACTAAAGCCAATGCTGTCAAATTTAGGACACTTAGAAACACCTGGTCCAGTGTTTTCCCGGGTGATTTACTTTGTCTAGAGATTCAGTTCAGATTGTCCAAGTGCATTAAATATGTAAATAATTTGAAATGCACTTTCTATTTTGGGTTTTGTTAGTATCTGCATAAATTGCACAGGACCTGTCGGTCTCTGACATTTTTATTAGATGAAGACCTTAAAAAACAGTTCACCAATCTTTTCAGGCACAAGCAAGATTAATTGTGAAATAACCTTTTGCTATTTCCTATACAGATTGATCATTCAGTTTACAGTGAAAAGCATTTCTTACGCCTTTTTATGTGGATAAACACTTCATCAATAGAAGAGTTTGAGTAAAAAACCCAATTTACCAAATCCTTCACTTTGATTAAATGTCATTTTCACAGTATGACAAGCAGAGCCATCTCCCAGGCAAACTCCACACTGGTCTTCAGTGGCATTGGAATTTATCTCATAATCACATCCAACAGCCTAGGGAAAAAAAGCATGTGGTTTCAGAATAAATATAGTCTTCACAATGAATCTTCAGCATATATATTATATATACATTAAAATACACATGTAAATATTTTATAACATGAAGACACTAATAGTAGGGATCATCTAAGTGGAACTTCTATGTATAAATACGAAGTAAAAAAGAACAACAAAAAAAACAAACACAAATACCACTAGGTCATGAAACATACAGTAGTGACTAGACGTATATCTGAGCTGGAAACGTCCCACTAAAATGATCTCAAGTTTTTGGACTATCCAAAACATCTAGTATTTGTGTCTGCTCTCTTATGTCATAGACACAGCCATGGACTCCCAGGAATAAAATGTACTAACTGAAATGAAAGACAAGGATTCTCACCAGTGCCTCAGAGAAACCCCAGTATTTTACCCACAAATATTCCACATAGTTTCTTCAAGAGATGTAACATAAAAGCTATGCACAGGAACAGATGCTTTGAATCTATATTAATAATGGCACATGGGGCAAGGATTACTTGCTAACGATTCACTTACTGAACATGCTGAACTTAGACAACTGTACCCAGCCAAAGCCACAGAGCAACTCAAGAAATGACAGACCACTTTCTGATCACTGTGTCACATTTTGTAGCAGTCCTGGTGAAGAGCTACTATTGTAGACAAATCCCCTGACAAGTAAAACTCTTTGGTAGGTGTCAAGTTTTACAGCTTTTTCTTCTCTAGTTTGCCAACACAGCACAATGTGTCAGACTGAAAGTTCTGACAAAGACTGATTTTCCATTCATTTTTGCTATGGGGAGAAAGTGAGAGAAAAATTTATTCAAGTTAGGAAAAACTTCTTCCTTGCCAAAACCAAAAGTTCTCTGTACTAGTCCATTACCCTTGAGGAAAATCTTTTAGTTCTGGGGTTTTTACCTCTCTTTAAGAACTAGGAAGATTTTTAAGTAAAACTGTTTTAATATAAAAAATGCGGTATTAAAATAATCTGAAATTTCTTAAATTTTAGATCCATTTATCAGAATCAAGTTAGCATATGTCCTAAATGAGAAATCAGAGTGCATTATGAGTTACACTGAAGAGCTTGGTTCCTGCCCATGTATAAAGCAGAAAAACTTTTCATCATCTGAATTAACCTGGAGGTAAATATTATGGTTCGGAGTTTCTGAAGCTTCTCTTTCCTATGAACAGAGCTCAGCTGTCAAAGGAAAACAAAGCTCTACACTTTCTGGCAGGCTTTGTGCTAATATAATACTATACAAATACACCAGAAAAAAAAAAAACAAAAAAAAAAACCCTAAAATAAATTCATTTAAAATTATTTAAAGCAGCCAAGTGTGGATACTTGAAGAAGTATACAGCACAAAAAAAAAAGATACATTGTAAAGTACTGTTAAACTCTGCACTTTTTAGACTGCTGCTTTCCAGAGAAAGAGGTGTATGCACAATAGCACTTCAGCTCCTTGATACCATAAATCTTTTTAAATGATATATGCATTTCTGCTATTTTTGTCAGAAATTAATATTAATGAATTCTGAAGTATATTAGCAGTACTTTATACAAGAGCCTATCATCATTACTGAGGAGCTGGCTGCAGCTCCCCCAACTAAATGAATCTCCAATTGCATTGTTCTATGATTGCTATTTATATCAGTATGGATTCATCTGTAATGTGCTCTCATGCAGGTAATGCATATTTGGCAGTGCTTTGCCTTCATCTATTTATCACCTGAGTAGGATGCTTGATCTGGTTCTCCTGGAGCTGAGTTTTCCTGTCATACATAATAAACACTATTTACTGATATATTTTTTGCTTGATTTGAAGAATACTTCAATAAATAATTTTGTCCCTCCACCTTGAAAATTACATCTGGATAATCATTAAAAAAAGAAAATAAAAAAACTTCTCTGAAAAAAATCAGAGTAAATTTAAGGGGGGAAAGGAGTTGTTTTCAAAACCACACTAAAGAGCATCAACATCTATGTCACTTCCTGTTCTCTGCTTTCTTTTTTCCATATTCCAGCTTCAAGCTGAAATTCCTTTAAAATTTTGTCATGAATTAGTGCATAGTTTAAATCCCTTGGATGTTAAATTCTTGATTTTTAAGCACATATTAAATAAATAAAATCCCATTTAGATTAGAGAGAACAGAAGCAATTCTGGTCAAATCTTGGGCACATTCCTACTCCAAAGGACACGGTTGGCACTCTGGGAGAAGAGAACCACTTACCTGATAACTTGTCGCTTCTTACAGTCTGTGGCTGGTGTATATGGATACTACTACATGCACAAAAGATTGACGTACCTATTTTCTCTGGTGTGCAACAACCTCAGACTACGATCCGTGTGGTATTAACAGTTCACAGATCCAAAAACCATTCCTAGTAAGAGGGTTTTTTTTGTTGTTTTTTTTTTTGTTTTGTTTTTGGTAGTTTTGTCCCTTTTTTTTATTAGTGAAATTCCACAATGCTTTGTGATATCATGATATCAAGTTAAACTTGCAGAACACAAGCAGGGCCTGGCTGTGTCTAACACTTAGTGGTAGTCAACAGTATCTGAGACATCTGGAAGCCTCTAGTAGCAGACTGCCTATGATGTAGATGAACAATCATAAGGCATATGGCAGTAGTTTTTCCCTGCTGATTTTTGTTGAAATAAACTTTCAGGTGCAAAACCTGACAACTTCTCTAATATCCCCTTGATGTATGAAGATCTGGGTATTCCCTCTTTTGACTCAGATCCTCTTTTGCCTTCAGTACATCAGCTCTTGTAATCTTCCATAAGCTTTTGACAGGAAAGTCTATCTATTACATTAATCTAAGTACAAAGCCTTCTTCATATTCTACTATTTTTTCCTGTCAAGTTCAGAGGAAGAAACACCTGAGCTTTTACTCTGTGCACCAGTGATTTAATTAGCAGCTACAGGAGCTGCAAGGAAAGGCCTCAAGCTAATGATGCCACTTTATATAATAATATTATCACTTCCATTTTTACAGAAGTTTCAAAAAACACTCATCTGTCACTGAATAACAGCACCTTTGATATCTGCTATGGAAAACAGTGGCTGTGCCAAAATGTTCTCTCTTGATTCACTGAAGGCCACTTTCAAAAGAGGGGAAGTTTATTCTCTCTGTTATTGATGTGTCTTTCACAGATCTATCTCAGCACCAAGGACCGTATTTATGAGAAGTACAGAATGTTACAGAGGTAAACACAAGATTCATGATTCAGTTTTTCCCTCCAAGCATGTAGCTACTCAACCAAGGATGGATTAAGTCACAGAATGTAGTACTCAGATGAGGTACTCAAAGTACCAGACACCAGTGTAATAAGTGCAGAATGATTCCTCATCTAGCAAAGAGCTCAGATCTACACTTCTTAGCTAAGGATGCAGTACAATTTTTATTTAGCACTCCTAAGAATGTAAAGAGATAGGTACATGGCTATCTTTCTTCACAAGATGCATTCTCCAGTGTATCTACTGTACTGACAGCACATTTGTTAACAGTCCTTAAGAAGTTAGTTAAGTCCATGTTATCACGTTAATCATCAGACAAAAGCAGCAATTAGCATCACTGAGGAGTCCTGAAAGTTGAAGTATTCTTTCTGTTCTGGGCACACATTTACTGTTAATCGGAAAGCAGGGGAGAAAATGTTTCAAGCAGACAAATTATATATTTTTTACTATGCAATTGAAAAATTCGGAAATAGAACCCTAAACACTGCACATTTTGCTACTAGACAATACTAATGAGTGCTGTGGAGCTTCTCACTCAATCTTCTGGGACGGAAAAAGAAAAGACATTTTCAAGTTTTAACATTTTTGTCAAATAAACATTTATTGGTAGAAAATGTGCATTCTTGTAATAACGTTCTGTTCACCTTTATTTTACTGTTCATGCTTGATTGAGTAGTTACACCCAATGACCGTTCATCTAGTGCAAGCAGTCAGTCAGACATTCTGAAATCACTAAACGTATTTCTCTTGTGAGTACCACTTAGTCTGAAAATACCAAAGACTGAACAAACCAGTCCTGAACTACTGTACTGGCACTGGTGAACATGTCCAGTAGAAGCACCACAATATGGCACAATACAACAACTTTCCTGTCTTCAGGGTACCACTTAGTGTCTGCATGGGCTGCACTCCATGTCAGTTCAGGTCTTTCACACATTGCTTTACATTTTCCTTAGCAACTCATCAACAGCATCAAAATATGACATGGTTGTGACATGAAGGGAACCCCTTTGTCCCTTCCAACTACAGCCAGAGGCTTCAATCTTAATTTTCCTCTGACATTTGAAACAGTCTGTAGCAGACATCATCACACCATATAAACAAAGCAAGGGTGTGCTGCAGAGATCCCCAAGAATGAGGCATCTGGACAGCTGTGCCAGAGTAAATCAAGCTTTCATTTTACTCCCTAGCTACGAGAATGCTGCTGGTGGTGGAATAATCTCCACATCTAGCAGAAGATCATCATCTCACAAGGCCGTTAATGACCTTCACAACGTTTATAATTTCATGTGTCTGAGTAAACAGCTCCAGCAGTCATTCATTAGAAATACATTTATGTGAACTTTAATTTCCAGGCTACGTTCTACCTTGTCACTCCAGCAAACAACACATTATTTTTGTTATTCGTTAGATTTATTTCTAGATGCTTCTTCTTTGCTTATTTGCTTTCCTGAATCTTCTATTCTAGATACGCAATAGCAATGTTTTCTAAAACTGTTATAAATAACAAGCCTAAAATTTCTGCCAAATTGACTAGTAAAGTGGATCTGGAGACTACAAGCAGGTTATTAGAAAAAGAAAAAATCCAGCAGCAATTAGGTTCTGAATCTGTTGCACACATATTCTTGTGCATGCTCTGCCAGTTGAACATGCTGTGCTAACAAGAAACCATTGTGTCCCTCATGTGTGTTGCAAATCAGCATCATTTTCTGTGCCGTTTGTAATTGCTCTATTCACCAAGAGCTTTTAGAACACATGTGAGACTTGCTTTATTACTGGTCCTTCCACACAATGTGGAGGCAGAAATAGTAACCTGAATTGCCTTGGCCACATTGCAGGAAGGAAAGGTAATTTATTTCCTGCTGTATGGTAAGTAAAAGGAAAACAGCCAGAGGCATTGCCCTTTTGCCATTTCCATAGGGAAAAATGGTTGTGTCAGATTGGCTGTGGGAGACAGATACAAGGAGTCCTTGCTGTCCCTGAAGGGTATGTGCTGGACCTATTGCCAGAATATAAAAGTTACATGAATGCTACATTATGCTTCTAAGCTCTTCCTTCTACTTGTCTCCCACACTGGTCTGCAAACTGATAAATTACAGTCTTGTCATGTTGATCAAGACATTGGCTTAAATTGGGAGAGATGTGTCCTGATGCGTCTATTTCACTTACAATTTGTCTAGACATGGCTGAATCAATGTCCCATTGGGCTAGCAGTGGGAGCAAGAGATTGAACCATAATGAGTGGCGGAAGAAGTACAAGACAAAAAAAAAAAGAAAAAAGTAATCTGCTTTTTAACAAGAAAAAAACAAGAACTACAAAAAAAACACCCAAACACTTTTCTCCCTACTACAATGCTGTGTACTTCTCCAACACAACGTTAATCTCTGAACATAATAACTGTGCATTACTACAGAGAACAGCTCAAGGATTTGCATGACTGAAGGTCATTTAAGCCTATTAAAATTCTGTTCAGCAGATGAATGCCTGTTATAAACAGCAGAGTTGCCAGGTCGTTCACTGTCAGTGTCTGCACTCTCTCAGTGCATATACCATGTAAGCATTCACTTCT
The DNA here is from genome assembly GCA_013399175.1 of Odontophorus gujanensis. Classification (NCBI taxonomy): domain Eukaryota; kingdom Metazoa; phylum Chordata; class Aves; order Galliformes; family Odontophoridae; genus Odontophorus; species Odontophorus gujanensis. The sequence continues at coordinate 10,841 of VXAB01011526.1, forward strand.
AGATAATGCCATGGCATATTTAATGAAAATCCTCAGTATGGTAACCTTATGTGTGCATCACTGTTCAAAAAATAAACCATGTGGCAGTATCTTTTCTTATTAACCCTATGGGAGCAATGAAATGTTCTAATAAGAATTAGAGACAGCATATGATAAATAATTTGAAGCAAAGGGAGATACGATATGTTCTTTAAATGTCTTCTAAATAAAGGAAAAAAGAAATGGTACCCAAAGGATGAGGGCAGAGAAATACGGTTAAATAACTTTGATATATCTTGATGATGTTAAGTAACATTTCTGACCAATCTTGCTGACTGCCTTCATTCAAAACCCTAACTTTGACATCAAACTGGAGATAGTCCAAGAAGCAAAGCAAAGGTAGATGCAAACAAAGTAAAATGGTCAAGAGGATGGCATCTCTCTTCCTCTTACTAGCACCACCTGGAAACAAAACCTGGTGGCAACCTCAGGCATGTAACTTTGAGATTCCCTTTTGCTGTCACTGCTTCCAGTGCTGAGTGATTTAACAGCTTTACATATTTAAGGAGTTCTTCTTCCACATAATTGTCAAAGAGTCCCACTATCTTATTTGCCAGGTTCTCTACCATGGTATCAATTCCAGTTTGTCCTTGAATCAACAAGGCAAGTTCTAAAGAGATATGATACCAACATCTAGCAGGTAAGGCTTCCTTGCACACTGAGGCACAGGCAGTGCTACTGAAAATTAGGCTCCGTATATTGGACAGACTGCAAAGACCAAGAGAAACAGCACTGGTTTCTGTACTTACTTTCCACTTGAAGACGAAAATCATGGAAATTGCCAAACTGAGTAGGCAAGCTTTCATTAAACGTCAGGTAGTTAAACTGAGACACCTGAATCTACATTTAGTCATCTAGATAAGAGCAATTTATCTGTCCCTTCTGACCAATACCATGACTATCTGTGAAATCAGATTACAATCAGCTGAATTTAAGAGACTTAAGTTCTAGGTTGAATGTGAGTCTACCTATCTTTTGTTTTTACATAGCCATTACGAAAAGTCTGAACTTCCTTCTTAAATAGTTGCTTTGCAAACCAAACATAAGCAAGGCAGACAAGCAGTTCTAACATACGACATATTTCCATTTTAATTTTTTACTAAATTTAAGGATTAATTGAACCATTACTTTAGTAGGAAAAGAAAAGAAATGAAACGTTTTTGTGAGGTGTCGACTTGAAAACATTATGACACACTGCTGTTAACGTTTCTTAACATTTTCACACTACTGTAAACATGTTGCTATTGGAGTACAAGAATTATATACCAGACTAATACTCCTAAATGCATTTCTAGATATACTCACCATGATCTATAATGTAGGAATTGTGTTTAACTAGCAGAATTAAAACGTCAGTGAATTATAATGAGAGGTACTTGAAAATGCTTCACCTTAAGTGTTATGCTGGGCTTCTATTTCAGATAAAAGCACACTGTCTTTCAGAAATATGGCTATTTGGGTAACCTACTCATCACTGGCTATCATTTGTGGCAGCTGCATGATTACATTGTTCATTCCATGATTCCAACTCCAATTAAATCTGATGCAGTAGTCAACATGTAAAAGGCAGACAAAACCATATTTATGGTAGAGACTGCTTTGGTGGAAATTTTTTAGAGAGACCTTGAGTCCTACGAACTAGTATATTTGTTATGTAGAAACTGCAATTAAAATAACTTTTTCTTTCAACTCTGATCTACCATTCTGTTATTTCTGATATGAGGATAAATTTGAATTGTCACCAGCAAGGTTCAATACAGAAAATATATGGAAGGTGTAACTAGCCATAGTGACCCCAATCTATTTGGTCTGGGAGTCAGAAAATTAAAACACAACTACACAAAGACAGCCTCCTTGGTTAATTCATTCCCTCTTCTTAGCGAGGTTCAGAAGCACAGAAACAATGTGCAGTATTTACATATTTCAATATGCTAATCTTTGTTCCCAGCTGGTTTGAGCTGCTCAATGCCAGTCAACTCTTTCAACATCATAGTTAAAAGAGCTATTCTGGCTCTCAGAAAAGCCAGATGGAATCTCTTCACCGTGAATTTGAACAGAATCTCAATAATTCACTCTCACAAGAGAGTCCCGCAAGAACAACTTAGAACAAATTTTTTGTTGCTCTTCTCTGAAGCATAGTAACTACTAATGTGCAGAATATGCAGAGAACCTTATATTTATTCTTCAACAAACAGAATGTTACTGAAACACATACTGTATGTTTGCCAGTTAACTCACTGTACCACATTATTCAATTTATTGTTGTAAAGAGAAATTATTTTTATTGTCTTCAAGAGCAAGTGTCTGGTCCTATCACAAGTCAGCTCACAACTGTTATTTAGTGTGAAATACCGAACTGAAATTTCAAAATAAAACCATGTGGCAGAGATACCGGTAGCAGCTCTAAAGTTGTAGTACATGAAAATCACCAGAAACAGACAGGCTTTCTTCAAATGAGGTTTTAAAATAGAAGAAAAGATGAGTTTGAAGGTAACAGAAGAAATCAGGCTAATGGACTTACTAAAAATGGTAGAAACAACTCTAATGCGTACTTAGAAAAGCTATTTGTAAGTATTTATTTCCATGAGCATTAACAGTGCAGTCAAATGAAGTGCCTTGCATGGATCTCCCAACAAAAAAACCTCAAGAATTATTTTTTTTCCCCTTAACTATATTAAAAAATGTAGAGAAAGAAACATGCAAACATACCCAATACCTTACACATGCCATTAATACAGATATCTCGGCTGTGCCTTCCCTCAAAGCAGGGAGTACCATCAGTGACTGCATCCAACATCTTCTCTGAAAAATGTCGATCTATTGGGCGACAGTGGAGCTCACAGGGGTTAGCTGAAGGAAAACAAAATAATTTCTCAGAAAATAATTCAGCAGGACATTGAAAATTAATGTACAGGGAATCACACTGTATGTTTACCATCCACCCACGTTATCTGGCATTTATCAACAACTAATGGCATAATTAGAAGCAATTAACAAAGCCACAATACTAATGCTAACAGAATGTAAGAGGCATGATAGCTGCAACTACTGCAGGAAACAGCTGGAGCCCAGTGTTCTCACACCTCCACACATTCCCTCACTGATACATTAACAGCCAAATGAGTCAGGCAACAATGAGGTCTTCAGTTGCAAAGGAGAAAGGGACAGGAAACCAGCAAAACAAGCTGTCATCAGTAAGGGGAAAGGAGAAACCAGGGAGTAAGTCTGCTAGAGATAAGCAACTGTTTTTCATCAGCTGATGACAGTGATTTCAGAGACATTTTACAACTTCTGATCAATGCTGCCAACATCTTTCAGGGGAACAATGAAAGGACTGCTTCTCATCTTCAGCATGTCAGTCAAGGGTCATATCACTGCTTATTTTCAGATATTTGCTGGCAATAAATAAATTATTTCAACCACTCCACATTTTTTTCTGCTTGTCAATTTATGAAATAGAGATAATATCAGTGGGTCTGACAGATCCAGGCTGTCCTTGCATATGTGTGCAACAGGGAAGAGAAAAAACACCACAAAAACAATTGGTGGGTTTCTAAAACAAGATTCTCCACAATAGTCTAGCTTAATTCTAGTCTATGCATAGATTTAGAAGAGCTAAAGAAAAACACTGGAGAACAAGAGTCCAAAGAAGGATAATGAAGTTGCGAAGAATCTTTAGCACAAGTCTTAAGGGGGAGCAGCTAAGGGAACTGGGACTCTTCAGAGGAGGCTCAGAGGAGACCCTATCGTTCTCTACAACTGCTGGAAAGAAGGTTGTGGTGAGGTGAGGGTTGGCCTCTTCCAGGTGTGACTGGATGAGAAGTAATGGCCTTAGGTTGAGCCAGAGGAGTTCAAGTTGGATATCTGGAAGAATTTCTTCTCAGAGAGAATAGTAATGCATTGGCATGGACTGCCCGGGGAGGTGGTAAAGTCACTGTCCCTGAAGGCATTCAAGAAACATGGAGATGTGGTTCTGAGGGACATGGTTACTGGGCATGGTGAGGGTGGGTTGATAGTTGGACTAGATGATAGAGGTCTTCCTGATCTTAATGATTGTATGACATGTGCACCTGCCTTGCTTTACAGATGCTACTCCTTGGGAACTGGAAATTCTGGAACTCAGGCTTAGGAGAGTTCAAGGACACAACTTTGGTAAATAAGTTGTATAAACAGAAGATGAGTTAGAACTGAAATCAGGGTCAAAGCCAAGAAGAGCAATCTCTGCCCTCATATTTAATCCCTTAGAAAGCCTCCAGCACATTCACAGATATCTGACTGAAAGAAAAGCTCTCCATGGTCACACCCATGAAGGATAGCAGCTGGGGAACGGTCCTGAGCTCCTGTCCTGTTTCAAGACCCTGGTCAAGCCAGGTGCCCCAGCAATTTGTTCATGCTCAGCAAAATGAAATCCTTTGCACAGCAGAGCATAAGGTGTTAAAAATATCAGCTTTGGGAACTTTATGGGAATAATATTGAGCCTTTTTAATAAAATCTCTCTGGGTGCTACAGAGGGACCTCTACAGAATCACTGCTTCATCCTGTATTGATAACCATCAAAAGCTGCTTGCTTCCTTGCTCTGGAAGTGACATAGGATAACTATAAATTGATGCCCTGGCTGATGAATTTCTGTTTCCCTTTCCTCCTTTGTTGACCTTGCTTTTGTCATACAAAGAACTGCATTCAAAATTGGAGGAGTTCTAGTAATGAGAAAAATTCAATTTTTTGCTAATGCAAAGAAACCAAATCATTTCCTTTAAAAGGATTTATGCTTTTGAAGAGGGAAATTCACTTTTATTGCTCTGGTTTGTACAGCACCAATATACACACAGAACCATGCTGTACACAAAACTGGGAGCAGCTCCTGGCCCCAGGGTGCTTGCAATGCCAGCACTGACTCCTGCAAGGGTTAGTTCAAATTATTAATCTCATTCATCTAAATATAGTTTCTGTAGAACTGGAACCTAAAAACTGAAAAAGAGGATGCAACAGGAAATCCAAAACCTTAATGAGGTGCTCTGTGTTCTTCCTCTTATCAGGAGAGATAAAATGGTGCTTTAAACCTGACAGGAATGACATATTTGTGTTTTCTCAAATTAAGATGCCTTTGTAATGAATGGCAATAGTGGCAGAGGAAACACATGGACTAAGGTAATGAAACGGGGGAAATCAAGCTGGTAACAGGTCATGTTCAAAAATATCAGCAGAGATGGAGCTATGAATCTTAGGAAGGAACACAAAGTTTTTAAACCTTATCAATCCTCAGCCCCTCTGTGAAACTTGTTAGCCTTAATATCTGTAAAATGTATTTTTCTTTTACCTGGAGCAGTCTTCTTTCTTTATAATTTGATTTCTTTCATGCTTTATAGTTTGCTTCACCTCGTTTACCTGCTCACTGTATCATTTTGTAAACACAAAGCACAGTAGTCAATATTGCAGAAGACTTTCAGTTAGCCCATAACCTGCTCAAAATTCATCCTGACACAGACTTTACATGAAGCCATTTCAGTTTTCCACTATTCAGAATAAAACATGCAAAGTAATAGTCTGATATCTGTATCTTGTCCCTAGATGTATATAACAAGCAGAATGATATCCAATTCCATTTTTGAAATAAATCAGCAAGAAAAAATGACTGCTGACACATTCTGGTCACAATGATGGTCTAAGTATACAGCTCAGAAAGAGATTAAAGGGAAAGACAGTCTTCCTTGACAAGCCAAATGTAAAAGTAAAATAAATAATATGCAAACTTCCAGAATTGCAAAGCCTCATGATTCAAAGAAAGGCATTCTTGGCCTAAAATTTCCGCTTTCTTCTAAGACCTGCTGGAAATTAGAAGATATAGATCCCTCCACACAATCTCACCCTTATTCAGTATTTTATACCCCTGTTCTCATTCTTAAAGTTATTACCTTATTTCATCTGCATAGAAGGCTGATTAGGGCATCACTGAAGAAATTATCCAACCACTGTATTAGCCTTTCATTTTCTGAAATTATTTACTTATCTATCATTATTATTTTTTACAGCTGAGCCCAGGAGCCTAATGAAGTATCAGGACTCCATTATTCTAGGACTGTAAATAAGCCAGTCTAGAATCAGTCACAGTCCTCCAAAAATCTAGTAGTTTAAACAAGAGACAGTTACAAATGTAGAAAGGCGTTTCACCTTCTATTTGCAGCTAGAACTGACACTAGGAAAATGCATTACCTGTCATGACTCAAATGCAAACACTGAATTAACATCTTTTAAATCCTATATTAGTTCTCAGGAAAAAAAAAAAAGAATAAAGACTTAAATCAGTGCAAGCATCAGGGTTGCTCAGATGGAACTCTTCAAAGTAGCTGGTTTAGTTTCTACTACCTCAGCAAGTTTGATTAACTCACGATGAGACTTTAATAAGGCTGTCACCTTTGGAATTTTTTAAGAAAAAATACACGTAAATTCTTACAATTGAGCATACACATGAAATACTAGATCCAACTGTTAAACACTCAGTAATGAACACCTGGGTAACATCACATGGATTTCACCCAGGTTTACCCATTCCTCTACACCAGCATAGGATCAAAGCCACTTTGACTGCTCCATCCTATGCTGTATTTAAAGTATATTAATTATAATATTAATTCTCCAAGCTCACTAAGTAACCAGAAATAAAGAACTCTGTGTGTAACCTGAAGTGCTTTTTTATTATTCAGGTTGCTACTGATTGTTCTGCCTTTCAAAGACATGAAGAACTGCTGGAGTCTGCACTCTCTGGTTCTCTTCATACTACTTGAGTTGAGGGTGTCAGAAGCTACATTATGAAGTACAGTGACATGAAACTTGATGTCAGATTCAAGTGTGAAAGCAGAAGAGTTACATTCACACTGAAATAATAGGACCATAGGGTCTTACTTTTCAAACTCAGTTAACATGGGGCTTTACAGCTTCTGACCCTGTGCAATACACCTTTTAAAACTCTTTTCAAGTTGCTTACATTTCAATCAGCCTCTTTTCTAGAGCAACACTCAATGTTTTGAAAAACTTTTCATTTAAACTGTATTTTTGGAATTGTTTGTCTTTCTCGCTATTCTTCTGTGGTCCTCTTCCAGATTGTCTGTTTTTCTGGCAGTGCATTGGCTCTAGATGGACATAACATGTTAGCTGAGATGCTTTCAATGCTCAGCAGCCCAGAAAAATTGCATCTTCTGTTTTATGCACATTGCTCAAATCCTGCACCAAGAATATCATGCTGTTTTGAACTGGGGCAGGATCAGACATTTATATAGAAGAATATATGATGTAATGGAATCCCAAGCCTAGGAGCTCTCCTTAGTAGCCATTGACTTACAGTCAAAACAGGACTTAGGAAGCAAGACATCAAAGCTAATTAAAAATCTAAAATTCAGGAATATGATTTTTTCCCTGTATATATCAGAATAGAATTAATATCACAAAGTTTAAACAGAACAACATGAAGATAACCAGGAAATAGCATACTCCCTGCTCAGAGTAGAAATACAGAATGTGAATGTTTCTCTTGTAGCTGAATGACATGAGTATGAATGCAGGATCACTTTAACTTGTCAGAGAAGGATGTGAATAATGTGACTGCCAGGCAATGATAAGGCCTCAATATTTTTTTTTCTCTGTCTCACAAGGAATAAAAGAAGTGGGCCTCCAGTTCTTAAACCCCTGTCAATCTGAGTCTGTAGGAAGTCAGAATTTGATGAGAAAATCAAAACAAAGAAAATTAGGAAAGACAATCATCACACAGACAAAACATATAAAAAGAAAACTAACTTGGTGCTCCAAGAGAAAGTTTAATTCCAAATCAATGGTAGCAGAAATAATAACTTGCACTGTTAGTTGAGACCTTGTGACTATCAGCACAGATCTTATGTGACACACAGGCATGTTTTGGAAGAAATACAAAATTTCCAGTACTTCAGCTACCTAACTCCTATCTACCAGTACATGAGATGATCCTGGCACTGAATGAGGGAAGAAAGTTGTTTACATGATTACTTTTATCACTTCGATGTAAGACTCACACTGACTACACGGACTTTATATCCTGGGTAGTAATCAGGTTCAGATAAATGTAATCTGTGAAAAGTTATGAAATAAATGGATGTGGACTCAGCATGATGGCCAGTGAAGTTGTTCAGTGCCAAATTCTGCAGAAAGTATCAGTGCAGGGACCTGAATAGAGCAATTTGGAAAATACCTGACCAGAGCCACTGTATGCTTTAGCTACTTTTGAACTTTAAAGTCCTCTTCTTTTTTTTTCGTTTCATTTTTTGCTCAGGGACATGATTTAGCAGAGGGTTCTAAGAGTTAGGGTAGTATGGCTTGGTTGTGGCAGGACTCCATGATCTTTAAGGTCATTTCCAACCTGAGTGATTTTATAATTCTATGATTCATATTGAGACTCTCAGGGGTACTCATGTGTTCTAGCATTAGTAGAAAGGTTACTGTGCTCCAAAGTAAATATACAGTAATCTGTGCAAGCCTCCAGGAGGCTAAAACTCATTTAAAACTGAAGGAAAAATATTCAAGTATTTATAACCTCAAACATAAATAGTCTAGGTAACAGCAAAGTATTGCTCACTCCTTTCCTTTCTGTTTGCTTGTTAAAGCTACATGTTGCATATTGATCTATTCATAAGAAAATCTCTGTTCTTTTATGAGGGTACAATTCACACAATGTAAAACAACATTAAAGCAGTGTTTAATTAAGTGACAATGACTAGAACTGGTTTATTGAAACTATGAAATAAAAGATACAAGGTTTCTTTCACCATTTACCCTTTTTCCAGAAGGATGAGGAAACACAGAAATTACCAGCATCTAAAAAATTTCTAGCTCAGGTTTTTGATTCAACTAAATGTTTTCAAACAACAACAACAAAAAATTTCATGTCACTCAGGGTTTGGGAAATCTTCAAAAAATTTTCTTTTATTCTTATATCACATGAACAAGGTGAGAGAATTGAAGATGACTAACATTAAAACACAAGCCAAAATCTTCTTGGGAGCACACTCAATGTAGGAACAGAATGCTCTGAAAATCCTTTAAAATTGGATAACATTAGTTTAAAGACAAACAAAAAAACTTGAAAATTCAGAAGAAACTGCCCACTCTGGAGCAACCCCAGCCCCAGTAACAAGTAGACTTTTATACCAGTTCCAAACTCAGGACTAGGACCATTAAAATCCACAAAACAGAAGGAAAAAGGATCAGGACAGGACAGGACAGGACAGGACAGGACAGGACAGGACAGGATAGGATAGGATAGGATAGGATAGGATAGGATAGGATAGGATAGGATAGGATAGGATAGGATAGGATAGGATAGGATAGGATAGTACAGTTGGATGGTACTTAAAAAGATCAAGTCCCACTGGCTGACCACTTCAAAATTACAAGTTGAATTTTGAGCTTCACTTTTTCTTTAAACAAAATTACACTGATAGCTTCTCCTGCTTAACCTACTCCTTAAATTTCTGCACAAACCAGATTCAAGCTTCATGGTATTAACTATTACCCCTATACTTAGTAACTAGATGTTACAAAGCAAGTGATAAGGTGGATGCATCCATCTTGTCTCTACAATACAGAGTACTTCATTACCAAACCTCTTGAGGAATTATCTCCTTCATGCAGTGCTGTTACTGCACACATCCAAGTTTGGAAATACAAAAAACTACTTGTGTGGCTTAAGAGCTCTGCTTATTAGGTTCTGCGACGCCTGCAGGCCTAAACATGCAGCTCTACCCATGCTACTGTACTTGTATTTCTAGAGTTGATACAGAAAGACAGATCAAGTCTATTGCAACCAGTTAGCATAGATATGACTTCATCAGCTCTCATGAATGTAACATCTTTTCAGGAACTGGTCTGTTTGTGCTCACAGTCAGCGCTGCTAGAGCTTTGCAACAATATGTGTAAGCTTTTGCATATACACAAGAGACATACCTGTTGGTGGAGGCACATAATATTTTTCTAAGTACTTAGAAGACTTCTAGTTCAGGAACTTCTGAGCCTAAATGGAGGCTTCTCATGCATCTGCAAAATTATACAAGGAATTTAAAAATTTACAGCTTTGTACCTGTGTTATAAACTGGCACCCAGTGGTAAAACTCATTTTGGTAGGGAACTGTGTCAAACTCAGTGCACTGCATCTGACGAAAAGTTGGCAAGCCTTTCTGGCAGGGGCTAATGTTACAGATGCGATAACGTTTCCTTTCTCCAGTGCAGTAGTCTCCTCCAAACTGGGGTCTACAAAAACAACATTGAGAATGGGATGTTGGGAGAAAAGTAGTTTCAAACAAGCAATAATTTTCAGGTTCCAGTGAGATAACAAAGTGAATCAGAAACCTTTACAGGGTAAACATACTGTTCACATGTTCAAATACTTGAACACGTCAGTATGAAGTATAAGGATGTAGAGATACCCTGTATCTTGGTACAAGCAGGAAGAAGTGCTTGGTACACTGCCCAGCTAAGCTTATGACAAAATCGCCTTATCGAACAAACTTCTCTAAAACACTGTATTTTTCAGAATGTTTGACAGTTCTTCCTGAAAAATCAGGTGATTTTTCAAAATTAGATCTAGGGTCCTCATGAACTCAAGTGTGTATTGGAAAAATCTGTCCATCACGTTCTGTACCTACTGGTTCATGTATATAAAGCTCAAAACAAAGCTGATGATGAACACAAAACAGGAAAGGCAAGTCCTTGATTCCCCTCAGGTACAGAATGCTAACTATTGTTCCCACCCTTTGTATGAATACATTTATTTATTCACTAAATCAACATTTTTATCATTTATGCAAAGCTCACGTGCAAAATAATAGGATTTTTTTTTTCCATTTTCTGTAGAAATAAGCTCCATGGAAGGTAAGAATTAAAGAATGAGATAATGATTATATAAGGTGAACCAAGTGAATTTCACACAAGTAAGTTTAACTGGGGAGATGAGGTTCAGTCTGTCTTGCTGCTGAACACAATTGTAAAACAGCATTACAGAGAAATGTCTTCAACACCCTAAGTACCACAAAGATCTTGAATAAAAGGCGTGAAAAGATTGTGTACTCAGCTTACTCTGGGTTATTGCACGGTCTCTCTGCACTCTGAACTCCTGCCCCACATGTCCTTGTGCAATGGGACCAGGATGACCAAACACCCCATCCACCATGGACCGCTTCTGGAGTTTTGCCTACGGTAATGCACTCACCAGAGAAGCACCACTAAAGGGAGAAGAAATGACAAACAAGATTATTACAACACAGAAAAATGTTATATTAATTGTTTGCTATTTTAGTCATCAAAGATTGACAGCTTTGGTGGAAACTGAAAAGCACATATCAAAGGGCGTCTCTCTTTTACAGTTAAACTTAACAGCCGAGCTTCTCATGGTTGTTCTGCTAACATTTGCAGACTCAGAACTTCACAGTCACCTTGTTTTCTCCACACTGAATTCCATCTGCAGCAGCATCCAGCTTAGAGCGGCAGGAGCCTTTCACTGAGCACCAGAGTGTTTGGCAAAGGTTCTGGAAAAGAAAGAAAACTGCTGCAATACGAAGCAGAGCTTAAGAATCCCTATGGCTAAGAGCTTCAAAACATTTCCTACTGTTTTTTACATCAATTTACAAAACCTTGTAAGGGCTGTATTTCCAGAGACATGTTCAGAGTTTTCCACAAGTTAGGACACAGCAAGAGTACATATTCAGGAATTCTTTATCAGTGTACAAGGAGGGACCCTCTGACTGTAACAGTGAATACTTTCTGTCAAGCGAATTAACTGAACTATGCTTGTGAGTTTAAATATTCTCCTCATCGGCTGCTCAACTTCCAGCTACATACAGGAAAAAATTACAGTGTTTTGGAACTACTGTTTATAGTGAAGGTGAACAGAGTATATTATTTTCACATTGAAAGTACAGTGCAGTATTCAAATTCTTATTGCTGCCAGCTTGTAAACAGTGAAATCAAAGAAAGTTACTTAAGCCTATCTGGTAAGTGAAAACAGCATCACATCTACAACTGTTAACAGCCAAGTCAAAATGCATGAGATCCCAAAATTTGAGGAAGAAGTCTCTTAAACATCAGCCAAAAAGACAGTGAGGTGGTACTTTAAAAAGTAGTCCAGGGTAGCTGGCTGTAAAGAAAGATTATTAGTCTGGGCAGAATAGGAGCTGTAATTGGTGAACACTGGCATATTTACAAGGTCAGAAGATGGTGCTGTACAATTCCCCATTGGGAAAGCACAACTTAAGTGGTTGTTCCACATGCAGTGGTCAGCTCTCTACAGAAGGGACAGAAATCCCCAGAGTCAAAGACAGCAGGTCAAAAATCATTGCAACAACATTATAACAAATCCTTTTCAAACAAAAGGAACTATTCTCTGAAGAAAGACATGAGGCCAATTCTTCCTTGACAGAGGTGGTTAATACACCTCTGGTAGACTTTCCTCAGTTCACATGCACACAAGCTTGTTTTTGACTTGACACTCAGGAGTCCCATGTGCTTAGGACATCCTTAGTGAGCAGGGTTTTGTGTAAAAGTTGGAGAAACCAGAGGTGTAAAAGAAACTGTGCAGTCCCATCTGGAACAGAAGTAAAAGCCCAGGAACTCTGTGGTAGGATTTGACTGAGGGTGTTAAACTGCAGAGTTCAGTACTGGGATCAGAGTTCAGCTGCCAATGGGATCCTCAAAGTAAAAAACATTCTGGGCTTGAGAGCCCGGACAGAAATTGGATACTTGGGAAAACTCAGCTCAGCATTTGGCGAAGTTTTAAATCAAAATGTGACTGCTGATTTCTGGCCTGCTTCTATTTGAAACAGCAAAGCTTAGGGGGAGTCTGTTTTGAGAGAAACACCTCTTATTTACCTTCAGCATTGTGTGTTACATAAAACATCTCTAAGTACTTCACTTATCCATTTGGAAATATTTATTGCCTGGAGTATTTCATCTCTGCTCATTTAGACATTTCTGGTGATATTTACAAGTCAGAGGTTGTTCTGTAGCTCCTATTTATAGTTCAAGAGTATTATTTGCAACTCTTTGTGAAACCATCACTGTCAGGGTGTAAAGGCAGAGCTACCTGAATATTCCAGCAGGTTAATATTTTTTCATTATAAAATTCATCCTTCATTTTTAGCTGGTAAATATAGAATGTGTTTCATGATTTTTAATGCATAAAGTACACTTCTGCACTGTGCTTCAAATACCAGAGTAAGAGTAACAGAAACACAGAATATCCCGAGTTGGAAGTACCCTCCAGCGATCAGTGAGACCACCCCCTGGCTCCACATAGCACCACCCAAGCCCAAACCCTACGTCTGAAAGCATTGTCCAAATGCCCTCTGAGCTCCATCAGCTCAGGGCTGTGCCCACTGCCCTCGGCAGCCTGTTCCATGCCCACCACCCTCTGGGGCAGAGCCTTTCCCTGACCCCCCAGCCCTCCCCAGTCACACCTTCATGCCATTCTCTTGGGCCCTGAGGCTGTCACAGAGAGCAGAGCTCAGCATTGNCAGTGAGACCACCCCCTGGCTCCACATAGCACCACCCAAGCCCAAACCCTACGTCTGAAAGCATTGTCCAAATGCCCTCTGAGCTCCATCAGCTCAGGGCTGTGCCCACTGCCCTCGGCAGCCTGTTCCATGCCCACCACCCTCTGGGGCAGAGCCTTTCCCTGACCCCCCAGCCCTCCCCAGTCACACCTTCATGCCATTCTCTTGGGCCCTGAGGCTGTCACAGAGAGCAGAGCTCAGCATTGTGAGGAGCTGCAGCCACCATCAGGCTTCCCCTCAGGTCTACTCCATGCCCAGCACACCTATGGCCCCCAGCCACACCTCACACACCTTGCCCTCCAGAGCCTCACCACCTTTGCAGGCCTTCTTGGACACTCTGAAGTTTTATGTCCTTCCTATATGATGGTACCCAGAAATGAAGAAACCGAGAACAGCTTTCTACGGGCAGTTACTATTTTTATAAAATGAAAATACTCATAGATTCCAAAGTGTTTGTGGAGGAAATTCTTTGGCTTTAAAACAAGTTCCCATATTGATCTCCATACACCAGAGCTTTTCTTCATCTTTAAGAATAACTGAAACAGTACAAGAAAAAGCACTTTTTACTGTGTACTTTTGTAAATATGGGATGGAATTCGTGACTGTAACATGGACTCAAGGCAAGGCAAGTTTATAGTGCACACTTTTCACTCAACCTGTGAGATAAGGGTCTGTACCTTAAGAAGTCCATTGTAAAAAATCCCAATTTCACTGAAGTAGATGGAAGTTTAGAGGTAAGGAGTGGATTATAATATAAGGATATTGAGCTTATCTTATCTGTAGAAAGGTACAGATTTACTTACTATTTGGAAAATTCCTCTCCCTAATCTGAATTTTGTTTTTTTTTTTTTTTTTTGTTTTGTTTTGTTTTGTTTTGTTTTGTTTTCCTTATTACAGGGACAATGTTTATGTATTTCACAAGATACTTAAAGGACTTCTGACTTAAATGGTTCATGGAAACCACTACCTGAATTCTAATGCTCCGTCTTTGCTAAGTATAACCACTGAACCCCTGGGCATCTTTAGCTAAATACAGATTCTTCTCCGTAGATTGAATTCAGATAGACGTTAAAAATTACACAACAAACATAGCTCTGCCAGTGAGTGTTAACTAAACAGTGGAAAGGCAAATAATAGTCAGTCCTCTTAGATGAAATGCCAGGCAGACTATACTATTCACAATTCATTTCCTTGACAGTTGCAGCTACCTGCAAAACAAAGTCCTTGCAATAAAAAGCAAAATAAGATAATGCCAATTAGTTTTCCGACACGTCTAGCTGTAAAGTTGGCCAATCAGGAGATGTTAAATGTAAAGGTCTACTAGGTTCAAATGCAAGGTGACACAGAATAAACCAGAGCTGCAAAATTACACTTCAATTTTCTATCTGCAGCACTGGACAAATTACAGTAGTTGGCAAAACTGGAACAGCAAATGAAAGTAATTTTTCAATACCTACTTCATATTCAGTAGTTGCAGTTCAGCAATGGTAATCATGTTATCTATTAAGACTAAGGAGATTAATCAGAAATAATCCCTCTAATAGGATACACTAAATGAGGATACACATAATTATCCAAATGGAATAAACAATCAAGATCAGCAGTCCCCAGTCCACAGCTGTGTGCAATACTTTGCCTAGAGAAGACAGTACTGCCACAGCCCTTCTTAACATGAGGAGGAAACACACTGCTGCCTTCAGTGTTTGCTGAATATTGCTGCCCTAAACTCATCAAAATTTAGTGATCACTTAACTAGATTAGCACTTGAAACCACTATTTCTGAAATGCTCTGTGTAGGAAAGTACCAGCTGAGCCAATTAGCTTTGATGCTAGGTACAGTTACAACAGGATAGCACTCCACCATAGCTAATATCATCTGTTACCCTGCACAACTTTCTAGCTCCTATAGGGAACTGCGCTGATGTCAGTATGGTATTCCTATGCATCTCTCTTCTGCTGTGCTGTGAGATAAAGCCCCAGTATAATATCCAAATTACTCACTTGCGCATATAAATCTCACGTATGATGGGGATTTACAGATTCTTCGGGGGATGTGGTCTGAAATTTCCTTTAATTGTTTAGACCATCAAGAGTGTGAAAAATCAAGACAAAGGAAAAGTGCAAAACCCTGATTTCTTCAGAAAACACTTTCTGAAACTGAAGAGCTGTTGCTAGAAATATTTGTTCAGGTAAAAGCTGTAAGTTTGAAAAGCATTTTGTTTTTGAAAATGTGACTCCACTGATAAGTAACCTAAACTCACTAATAGAAGTTTCAAATCCAAACTGCTCCACCCAGTGGAGGACAGGCATTTAATAGCAGGTATGGGCCCAGATCAAGTAAATGTCTTGGAATAAACAAAGCATAGAGAGTAACAACTCACTTACAAAATCTGTAGTTAGGATTTAAAATACCATGTTAGGCAATGTCTGTACTGAGTACATAGCTCATAAGTCTGAACATGCTACATATAGTTAGTAACTAAGTTTCAGTGACTGTGCTTCCACACTGCTCAAAAAGAGTAAGTTATCATTAGCAGGATGAATAAAAATATACAACACTCACATCCACATCTTCACAGAAAGTAGCATTGGAGCCATACTGAAGCTGGCACTGGTGATGCACATCATAAATCACCCCTGGAGCAATGACTGGGGATTTTAAGACTTCCTTTTGGGGGATATCATCCAAACAGAATCCCCACCCTCGGCTAAAAGACAAAAATTGCATACTGAAAATAAAAGCAAACCCCAAATGAAAAGAAGAATCAGCCACATTTTTTGATACCTCTATGCGGACTTTTTTATATGGCCTTTGGAAACAACTCCTATATTCCAACTAAGATATGCAGAGGGCTACTACCAAACAGTACTCATTTCTGGTAGTTTATGGAATTTTAAAGGAAAACAAAAAAACAAAACAAAAGAAACTGCCTGCTCTGGAGCAACCCTAGTATCAACAACAAGTGGACTCGTACACAAAACCAAACTCTGGAGTAGGATCCATAAAGTCTAAAAAAGTAAAGAATGGAATGGAATGGAATGGAATAGAATAGAATAGAATAGAAGTAATTTATAGTGTAGTATAGTGTAGCATAGTAAAGTAAAGATGAGTAGAGTAGAGTAGAGTAGACTATAGTTCAGTTGGAATGTAACATCAAAGAACATCAAGTTCAACTACCTGATTACATCAAGGCTATCCAAAAGTCAAAGCACCTTACTGAGGGCATTATCTAAATGCCTCCTGAACAATGACAATCACAGGGCATCAACCACCTCCATGTTAAAGTTCATGCTGTTGCTGACAATACTCCAATCCTCTCAATCCTCCAGTCAGCAGCACCTTCCAGATAAGTGCTGTAGGCAAACTTGGATAGAAGTAGCTCCCTTCTCAGCCTCCTGGTTGAGATTCCCACTACAAACCTCTCAATTCTTTCCCCACTGCGTGCAGGGAGCACAGCTAGTAATCCCAGACAAGAATTCCGGACTGATCAACAAGTGATTAAAAATCAGCCTCATAGTTTCTCAGTATCATCTACTCATATCTGGACATGAGCCAGCAGTGTGCCTTTGCAGCTCAGAAAGCCTACCAAACCCTGAGCTGCATCAAAAGCAGGGTGGTCAGCAGAACAAGGGAGGTGATCCTGCCCCTTTTGCTCCACACTGGTGAAACCTCACCTGGAGTATTGAGTCCAAAGGTGGAGTGCCCAGTACAGGAGAGACATTGACCTGCTGGAGTGTGTCCAGAGGAGGGCCACAGAAATGATTCACTGAATTGAACACCTCCCCAGAGAGGACAGACTGAGAGAGTTGAGGCTGTTCAGACTGAAGAAGAGGAGGCTCTGAGGTAACCTGGTAGTGGCCTTTCAGTTATCTAAAGGGGGGCTAAAAGAAAGAAGGGCAGACTTTTCATCAGGGTCTGTTGCGATAGGACAAGAGGAAATAGTTTAAAACTAAAAGAGGGGAGATTTAGAATGGATAAAAGGAAAAGAGTTTTTACAGTAATGGTGGTGAGGCACTGGAATAGATTGCCCTGTCCTTGGTACATTCATGGTCAGGATGGGCCAGGCTCTGAAGAATCTGATTCAGCTGTAGATGTCC
Organism: Odontophorus gujanensis; assembly: GCA_013399175.1. Lineage (NCBI taxonomy): Eukaryota > Metazoa > Chordata > Aves > Galliformes > Odontophoridae > Odontophorus > Odontophorus gujanensis. The sequence goes on from VXAB01011526.1 coordinate 28,544, forward strand.
CTGTTCATTGCAGGGGAGATGGACTACATGAGCTTTAAAGGTCCCTTCCAATTCAAATGCTTCTATGATTCTATGATTCTATATTCCTATGTAAGACTAATCCTCAGTCTTTTAGGAGAAAGATTACACTTTTTTACAGAGTATTAACCTACACTGAAAAATTAATTTGTATTAGTCCACTTGACACTGAGTACTAGTTCAAATTGAAAAAAGTCTTCTTCCTTGTGCTTTAATCGACCTGAGCCAAGAATTAATAATTTGTCTATTAGAGCAGACTCACTGATCCCCATGGCAACTGTTTCCCAACTTGCACACTGAAATAGAGCAGTCTTCAAGCCATAAATAACTTAGTGACTTACTTTAGGAATTTGATGGTGGCTGTACATACTGAATCATGTCGAACGCAAAATACAGCAAAATATATGAGGAAAACTTATACTGTAACAAGATTCTTCCTCTCATTCTCTAACTTACAGCAAAGGAAGACTAGGTATTATTAAAAAAAAATAAAAAGTAATAATATTTATGGCTCTGAGGGACTTGAATGTCTATGGTTCTTATGTGTGCTGATGATCCTGAGGCTGGGCAAAAGAAGGTATGTTAAAGTGGACATATCATGAGGTCATTATAGCTTGCAGAGTAGTTTCAGAGAATATACTGGTGAAATTTATACCACATCACTGCTCATATAAAGAACATGTTACACTTCAACAAATCATTGAAAAGGAACACGTATCACTGTGGACAGAGGCAAGATCCATCACACTCCCTCAGAGTCCTTGACAAAAGGCTTCTTTCTTTCTCGTAACTACAAGAAGTTGCAGGATGAATCAAACCTGAACTGTTATGACAAGACTGGAGTTCACTCCCAGAAAACACAAATACAATGGAGCTTTCCAAAATTACTGAGTCAGTTATAAACTCCTCCATGGAAATTAATTCATGCATACCACAAAAATCTAAATCTAGTGACATAATAATACAGGATTTACTTCAAACTTCACATGAACATTTCCTACACAGTTTTAGGGAAATGCCACAACCAGATCACTCACTCTAGGAATCGTGTGATGTATTCCTTGCTGCACTGTGACCACGTGAGTGGTGTGGGATCATACTGCAACTGCCGGGACATGATGTACGGGCGCTTTCCAACAGGTTCACAGTCATTCTCTTTTCCGTCATGCTGGATACCAAAACTGAAGACACAAAACAACATCTGGTAACTCCAGCTGATTGGCTGTACCACAACACTTATCTGTGGGTTCCATGCTGTTTTTAAAAAGACAGTAGGGTTGGTTGCTTCCTCACTTGTACTTCATCAACTACAATCAGACTATGTTACGCTGTTCTACACTCTATCTCTACTTCTTTTTTTTTTTTTGATAGAGACACTGGGTTTCCACATTATTGAATGTTCAGTGAATTAGCTTCCAGCCTTTACTCCTTTCTATTTAACTTTCTCCAGCTGTGCCTTACAGACATACAGGTCTCCCATACCAGGTCATTCCAGTGTGTCTCTCTACAGCTTCTCTGCCTCATTATTTTTTTTTTATTTGAGAGCTAGTAGAAGTCATGAACAACAGAAAAGAAAAAAAATAAAATAATAACCTTTGAGTAGGATTCTGCCCAGTAAATATAGATACCTCCACATCATCTCATTGTGAAGAAGGTTTCGTCTGAAGTAATAATATACAAAGATAGTAGCATATGAGTATTTTGACACCTGAATTGTTAACATCTGAAGTTTTATAAACCCTTATATCACAGCCTTGAAAACTAACTCAGGTAATGATTCAGCCATGGATCAGACAAAGACATTCCGGCGAGTTCAAACCACTAACATTTTATCTCTGGAAAATGAAATTGTACCATGACTCAAATGCTCCAAAGGCAGAGCATAATTTCAGTCAGAACTTCAGTGGCAGGCCTGAGTTGCAAAAGAAAGTGTCTCCCTAGTAACAGGTCCTTTTCTACAAAAAAGGGTTGGCTGCCACAGGAGGCTAAGAACATTTAGAGGGGGAGCAGGGACTTTTGGAAACCATTAAAAATGTGAGGTTTTTTATTTTTATTTTTTTTTCATCTGATCTTACAGTGTTTTACTGTCTGTACAAGAAATTTTTAACATTTTTTCTCAAGTGAGAGTCTTGAGTGAATAGTTTCAAATGATGTGGTAGTTTCAAATTAATTATGAACTCCACCACACTCTTTGGTAGTCAAAAAGTAACCTTAGTAAGACAGGAGACCTGATATTTCTGTTAAGTTTGACTATTTTTATCAAAAATTCTTCTACCTGATCTGCAATACTGGCATACCCAATACAACAGGGGTTTTTTTTGTTTGTTTGTTTGTTTATGTAAGTGATTGATTTGAAGATCATTCAAATAAGAAGCAATTGCACAGTAATTCAGTACAGGTTCAAAAAATGAATAAAAGAGAAAAGTTAAAGCATTAAGTGATGATTCTTCACAACTGAATTGTTTCATCCTTATGTACTACTGCCGTAGAATATTAAAAGGGATATAGTGAAGAGCTTTAATTATAAAAAAGTCAAAGTCTTAAGAATTTGTTTCTTATTCTTTTGCTCATTAAAAATAAATTTGGTTTTGATTTAATAATAAAGAGACATCAACTCACTCCTTACTTTGTTTCTGTCTGAAAGTTTAAGTATTAATATGCAAATAATAATTCAATTTCAGTAGGGACCCCTTCACTTTCCATTATACCTGTGTCCAAGTTCATGAGCAATAGTGAACGCCAATGGAAGACCAGAATCTTCATTGATGTTGCAGCTTCTGTGTGGCTGACAGATGCCTGACAGGTGAGATAACCCTAAGGTTTCACATGGGCGATTCATGCCAGCACAAATGTCCTTTCTAAAATCACAGAAAATGACTTGTCATTAAAAGAAATTAAAAACAACTGTAGGGTCCCTTACTTTGGTTGGTATGCTTCCAACTCATAACATATCAGAGCTGATGTATCTGTGTTTTAAGCAAGAAGTTGTGATAATATTTTATAAACATGCACTCTTTTTGCTACTGTTGTATGTTATCACTACAACTAGTCGTCAGTACTGACACTGCTGTAATGCTTAAATACATGCTTATTTTCAACTCACATACGAAAGTTATAAAATCTCCATCTCTGACTGCATTTTGATCATAGTACATCTGAAGTTTTCTAGTAAATGCCTGATGGCAAATTACATGCTGGATTTCCTTTTCTCTAATTTTTCACAAGTATTTATTAGCCAGGACAATAATTTGACAATAATTTACTCACTAGTGATCCTCTCTAAACCTCTTCAGTCTGCCTTAGCTTGCTGACCAGCATTTCCCAAGGCCTCCTGTTCTCTTTCATCTTAAAGAAAACTCTCCCTTTAATTCCACCACATAGAACACAAGACTCACAGCTACAGGCAGCCAGCTCACTGTTACTGAACAGAATACATACTAAAAAGGAGCCACAATCCCTGTAAGTTCTTTAGGCTAACAACCTCACTCCCTCAACATGGGCTTTTTTCCCTAGCAAGTAGGCACATGCAGCCATGTCAGCATGAGCATTAAGGAACTCTGCGCAGTCAGAAACTGGGCCCTTCCATCAAAATGTCTGTCTGGATGCTGTGCAGTCTGCCAGAATAAATAAAAGGAAGAAATGTATGTTTTGCCTCTGAGCTGGTCAAATCATAATACAAACTTCTAAGTCCATAACATAGAAAGGAGGGAATGACTCAGATGTCCCGTGAGGGTAAGGTTGGTTTTCCTTCTCCCAGTTAAGACACAGAAGACTGATGGGTTACAACCTAATCTCAGGCTTTCACTGGGGAACATCCTACTGCAATAGTGTGTCTTAGGCTAAGTGGCAGATTTATTAAGAAGAATGTGATTTAATCCTGTATATCAGCTGTGTCAGGTACACCATGTTTGCAGACACTAAAGTGTTGCCAGAGTGGCTACCCAGCACTGTCTACTCAACATACTCAACAACACCTCCACTTCATTCAAATGAACTGTCTAATACCTATTTATCTGGAGAGCTGAACCACTGGACACTTTGAGATTTCTTTATCTCATTCTCATTTTAACCTACTTCAGACTTTTTTTTCTGGATCTGAAACCAAATCTTTCCTCTCAACTGTGTGCAGTTTGGATCCATTCTGACAGGCCAGCAGAAATTCTGCTTTGTACACTGCCAAAAACTCCCTGCATAACCTCAAACTTTTAAGTTTTCTTTATCTCCATTACTCACACACACATACACACACACACATATATATTGTTTCTCCTTGAATAATGAGATAAAATTTAAAAATTACACACTTCAAACTGCAGTCTTCACCACATATTCTTCCATTCTGAACTGCAACTGTGTATTATTTGAGGATTATTTGCCATCATACAATTGCTCATCTACTCAGTAGGTTATTTTGGTACATCCCTTCTAAGGAGAATAAAGAAGTGATTGAGCAGTAAATGAAACAGGATCAAGTGGGGAAAATGACCTGAGCTCTGTAAATTGCTAATCTCTCGAGGCATACAGTTCTCAATTTCCTGACTTAGACTCATCTCTAATAAAACACCCACGTACGTACATAGACTATTATGTGTACTTTGGAAACAAATGAAAAACAACATCTTTAAAAGGTACAACAGGTCTAGCCTTAACCACGTTTTTATAATATAACTCACATTCTCTGTCTGTGTGAGTGTCAGGAGTGTTCACACTGTTGTTTTTGCATTCATTGTGGTATTTTAGAAAGGGCGTGTTTTCATGGTTCTATGCAGGATGAACTAAATGATGACATGAGCATTAAAAAAAAATCATCTCCAAAAGAAATATAACTAAACATTATTTGGTCACATATGCTGAACTGTTGTCATACCTTGTTAGAAGAACAGCCACATCGTGGTGTGTAGGGTTGACATCACTCTTAGGATTGACACTCTTTTGCCATTTGCAGAAGCTGGCTAGTGTCTTATCAGCATGGTGAACTATCTTCAAGCCTTGCTATGGGGAAGTGAAGGAAAATATTGGAAAGATAATACTGCACTGCAATTTTATGTTAGTGATGTTAGTTGTGAAGCTGGGTAGTCTCTGAAATGTCCTTTATTATGCTTTTGTCTAAAGTTAGAGCCACTGTTAGGAGCAATGACATGAATTTATATATCATCTTGAATATCAAGCTAAAGTCTTGACATTTTTGTAACTGACATAGCTAATGAAAAATATAATGAAAAAGTAAGCAGAAGAAATGTACTTTTTTTTTTTTTGTACGCAAGCTTCATAAAATTCAACACTTGCAGTTTTCAAACAAACATTTTACACTATCCTGAGAGCAAGCTTTTCTCTTTTTACTAAATATGGTAATGATTAACTACTATTCGACTTCTATTTTTGTGACTCAATGTGAACAAATTCAAGCTTAATGAATGGTTACACTCTTAAGGTTATGTCTCTTTCAGATGAAATTTTAATTTTTTTAAATTCCAGAACGGCAACACAGTCATAGATATTCCTTCTCCTCCTTGTGATTATATAATGTACATTCGAGCTACTGAAACTTCTGAAATAGAAAGTATGAAAAATAAATTAATTCAAAAACCCATTCTCTCCTTTCTGCTACTGGGAATCCACTGTATCTTTCCTCAGTTTATTTATGTAAACTTTTTAACAATACCTAAATATCATTGTTAACAGATACTAATTTTGGAGTAAAAGGACAAATATTTAAAAACAAATCTTAAATCAAATTTTTAAAGTTATCCGCCACGTTTGCTTCCAGCGTTGTCATGCTCAACTGAATAGGAATCCATGCTCTATTTACAAAGCAGACACAGAAATTTATCATGTATATTTAATTGCATGTCACCACGGACTACAGTTTTTAACTGCTCTGTTTAAAACATGAATTAAACTTTTTGGCTGCATATTCTTACCCCGAGTGCTATTAGGACAGACTCTATCCTTAGTCCTTATCTCACAAGGCATAGCCTCACTCCATGGCTTTGTCCACCAGTTTCAATAGCACTGAGATAATTTAGCTGATGTTCATAAACCATGAGCCATTGTGAAAATCCCCTTAATGTGTTCCTGCAGCTGGAGAAGGCTATGTCATTCACGGTATTCAAAAAATAATCATAAAGGTACCACAATCAGTATGTATTTAAGCACACAGAAAAATGGTTATTTATGACAGACATTAGAATCTATGAACACGAAGCTAGTTCACGCCAATTGGTATCTACTTAATCTTCATTTTTTGAGTTTTGAAAGGGGTATAGTAAGAAAAATGCATATTGCAGCTTCTGTAAGAATAGATCTACTTCTTCAAGAGACTTGCAAATACTCTAGCATTACATTTTATTAGACACTTCCAGTAATGCCAGGTAATTAGATACTAAATGATGACACATCCTGTGTTCTCCATTCCTAATTTACCTACTTTAATTATGTTTTCCTTGAGTATTTTATGCATAAATACCTGAGGTCATTAGCTAAATACTCTCCTATTGAGGGCAGCATTATTCTACAACCAGTCGCACCACAGTCACCAGATTAATAGAAGAGTAAAATGAGCAAATGATCTTAAACAAACAAAAGCTTTTCTCTGTAATTATGGCTCAACTCACAAGTTTCATGAACAATATTTTGAAGAAAACAAAAACCTTACCTCCTCCTCCTCAAAAAGGATGAGCCGGACCAGCACAATGTGAATTGCATTGCCAATGCTTGGATCGTGAAACAACCCTGTGACCTGTGCCAAAGCCAGGAGGTATGAGATTAACTGATTCCTCTATAGCAGAACAGAACTTCAGAGAGAAAATATGACACTGACTTCAAGCACACTGTCCACCACAGTGTGTGGGGTGCTGTTCTGTTTTTCACTTTTTAGATTCGTAACATGCTTCATTGAAATTTTACTGAAATGCAACTGATGTTAGAACTACTGCAAAGGGCAGCTCTGCCAAGTGAGTGGAGCTACAGGATTTGGCAAAATTAATGAGATAAAGAACAAAAGCTTAGATTACAAGCACAAGATCATTTTATGTCCATTTGTCCTCTAGTTGAATACACCAGCTTTGGGTCGGCACCCTTTACTGTCTGCTCAACCACTTCAAAGGTAATGAAAAACACTGGCAGGAAAAAACACAACATGTACATTCACATAATAATGATGGAGAGGTCCTCCCCTTGTTCAAAAGAATGGCTTATCAAAACCTCATGTTTTGATTTGATCAGTCTCTGACACAAAAAAGCAAAAATAGGTCAGTACTGGGCAGATTAGTTAAATTATAGATACTTACATTTTCACAGCACAGAATGGCATGCTAAGAACAAAAGCGTGAAATAATTAATCTACATTTTAAAAAAGCAAAATATTAATAATTGAACTTTTGAATTTTGGCCAAAATAAAATGTGCTAAACTTTAACACAGTGTTGAATTAGGCAGAAAGAAAGGTAATGAGAATCTGTCTGTCAGTAGGTCGTTCCAAAAGTAATGCCTCCTACTTGTTTCCATGGATACTGCAACAGATAAAAGGAACACAATAACACTATTTGATACAGGAAATTCTCAGCTACAGAACACTACTTTTAGACATAGTCATCAAAACTAGCTATGTTCTTTGATTTGAGGTGATCCAGAAAGATCCTGCCATGCCCATAAAAATCTGCATGGTTTTCTAGAGCATGCTTTATCTTTCACATCACTGTCACCACTACTGAAACACACCATCCATCACCTCACTGTGTTCCACAGTTTTGTTTCCATAAACATTCAGAAAATATCAGAGTTAAATGAGTATCATTTTTTTCCACAAGGAGGAAGTTGATTAAAACTTCGTTTCATATATGCTTCCATGTCAGATGCCATTTTGTTAGACTGCATCTCTGCTCCATCTGTCACATGGCAACAAAATGGGATGGGACATTGGTGGGAAGGTTCAGCCTCTACTGTCTTACCACCAGCATCTGCTTCTGATGTTGAGGGCCAAAATAATAAAATAGGAAGCATTAATTTTGGAGCAGCACTAGAATAAGTGAGCTATGCCATATTTTCACAAGAAATATGAATGGATAAAATAGACTGCACTTAGGTCAAAATTGTTTTGTAGAAGACAATTAAAGTAGAAATTGCTGAGATAAAGTGGAAAATGTGCTTTTTGAATATAAAGGTCTGATTAGTATATGAGTCTTTTACGAGATATTTGACTGCAAATAGAATAATTTTGGCTAACTAACATTTCAGATACAGACTGCAGAGAAAATGTTAAGACTTGTTTGCTCTTGAATCTAATCGTGACAGGGTTTTACACCACAGATGTTTTCCTGTGTACACAAAACCTCAGGTGCTCAGACCAGCTTTGTGTCTGATTATTTGGGCTCATTACCTCGTTAGTTAGCTACACCACCCAGGGCATAAGATCACACAATATAAACATAAAAGACAGATCAATTGCCATGTCTATAATTACACTGTGACTGATTTTACATATTCATAAAATAATCTGCAGGCAGTTTTATGAAATGATGCTACTGTAACTAGGTCAATTTATATTTGGAAACTTTGAAAACAGTTAAATAAATTAAAAGTTATTATCATTGTTATTTTTTAACCAGGACTTAATTTTAGATGCAGAGTACTTATCTGGCAAAACAATTGCACTCATTTTAGCTGGGATAGAGTTAATTTTATTCATAATTGCACATGTGAGTGCTGGTTTGGGCTTAAGACCAGCACAGTGATGAAAACACACTGATGATTTAGCTGCTGCTGAAGTAGGCTATGGATGTGAAGAATCTGGGCTGGGGGACATCTGGGAAAGCTGACTCCAAATAACCAGAGAGGGTCAGTAATAAAAACTGAGAAAGGGAGAAGGGGGGGATGTATATGCATTTGGAGTTATGAAGTTTGTCTTCCTGAGTAATCATAACACATGATGAAGTTGCTCTTCCTGGAAATGGCTAAATATCTGCCTGCCAGTATGAAGCACCAATGTGTTTGTCTCAATCCAGGAGTTATCTTTATTTTACCCTTCTAATTCTCTCCTTGATCCCTCTCAGGGTGGTGAGCAAGTGGCAGTGTGAGGCTCAGGTGCCTATAGGAACAAATTCACCACAGAAGTGATAGAAAGGAAAAGAAATCATCTGAAGAAATCCCAGTGTCAAATATGTACATAGCTGAATCATTTCTGTTAGGAATAAAATCTATGCCCTACCTGTGCAGGCTGAACTTCAGTACAAGCATCGCTCTTTAAACTATGCTATCTTCATAATATTAGAAAAAACCTCAAAGTCACTACAACTTCTAGTGCTCTTCTCACTCAAAGACATGGGAATGAATCTGTATCCACAGAATTTCTCTCTCCTGATGCAGTCACCAACCCAATTTCAGCAATAAACAAAAGGTCTCCAGGGGAGACATGGAATTTCATTTCATTAAAATGAAAATCAGTGATAGAATTTGAAACTGTGTAGTACAGTTCTCAAAACTGAGAATTACAGAATCTTCCCTCACTTAAAATCCAGAGACAAATATCATCTATTCAAAATAAAAAGAAACAAGTGCTTCACAAAACAGTTTTAATGAATAAATCTGAACGGTATTCTATTTCATTCAGCAAAAAATGTTACAGGTTTGTTTCTGTGTGATTAGTTAGTAACGTAACAAAATTACAATTTGCTGTATTCATATAAAAATTGTTTTAAAGAGGAAATATTTTACCTACCATATTCATTATGGTGAGGATGTATGATTCCACGTGGTCACTTCCATGATATTCAACCATCTTACTGTCTGCAACCACAAGTGTCTCCACCCATCGCTCCTTGCTGACAGATCGACGAGAAACTCTTCTGACAGCTACATGATTTTGTTCCCATTTCTCCCTACGATGATTTTCTTGTTTGAAGAAGCTAAAAGTATCTGGAAGGGTAAGAAGTAATGCTGACTTCAAAATATTTTCACAATTGATTTAGTTTTGAAGTAGATGGTTGTAATACTTGCAGATACTAAAGCAGCATTGCAGAGTCACAGGATGTCATAGGTTGTAATGGACCACTGACTCAGAAACTACAAAGTGACATCAGTTTGCTGAGGGCTAACTCCAGTGAGGTTCTGAAAATTCCCCCACAATGGATTAAACAGTGCTCTACCTGACAAATCCAGCTGCTCCTACTCAAAGCAGCAGGTATTAATGCAAGGTAGCCAAGCTTGAAAAACTGAATTGGCTGTGCCCTTTTCAGGGAATCCCTCCTCTGTCTAAAGCTTTAGTTCTAGACTTCCTAGTAACATCAGTTTATACTTCCAAGATAAGGGATATGCTTTCTCCCCATGCAGCTCCTATGCTTGACAGGATGGCAAATTGTTTTTTGTGCATGGAAAATATCACCCCAGAAATCTGGAGGAGTGAGAGTGCTTCACTAGTACA
>VXAB01011526.1:39134-71668 GCA_013399175.1 Odontophorus gujanensis
GGGAGGGGAGGGGAGGAGCTAGTTAAATGTCAAAAAATAATATTGAGGACATAACCCTCAGTAGCCTCCTGAACACTGGTGGCCACGAGACATTTTGCTAGGAACACTGCTTCATGTGAACCTCTCCTGGCACTGATTTGTGTGCTCCATTGTTCTGGCTGAGAATGCCAGCTGGCTGTATTACCAGAGCAAATACTGGAAATATAAATATCCCTATGCCTGAAAAAGAAATGAGAGATACCAGTTTGATGGCAAGTGGTGGCATTATTCCAACCTAGATACCAGAAAAATACTTTAACAGCTCCAGAATTTCCTGAGTCCTAAGAAGGATCAGGAGTACATGCTGTTCTTAGATACAGCCGTGGTCCTTTGGTATGTTGTTCACAGAACAGGACACTCTTATTTCAGACAGGGCAGAAAGACAGCTCAATTATTCAAGTGCTTACAGCCTTCCAGCATTACCCCATGGCACTGCACGGCAGGGGTTAGCTATCCAGCATCAACTCCACCTCACAGAGCTACCAAGCATTAGGAGACAGCTGCCTAGACCATACTTCTATTCAGGCATGGATGGTTCAGCAACCAGGTCTCAAATTTGTGTATTCATTTCAGCAACTGATTATAGAATCACAGAATCCTTTGATTTGGAATGGATTTTTAAAGGTCATGTAGCCTAACTGCCATGTAATGGACTGGGACACCCACAGACAGATCAGGTTGTTCAGAACCTGGTTCAGTCTGACTTAAATGTCTCCAGGAATAGGGCTTCCACTACACTTCTCGGCAACCTGTTCCACTGCTTCATTACCCTTATTATAATTGGCCTTTTTCTTTTATCCAACCTATATCTCCTCTTGTTGAGTTTGAAGCCATTTCCCCTTGTCCTACCACAGCAGACCCTGCTGAAGATTCTGTCCCCGTCTCTCTTGCAGCCCCCTGTAGATACAGACAGGCTGCTCTCAGGTGTCCCGGAGCCTTCTCTCCTCCACGCTGCACAGCCCCAGCTCTCTCAGCCTGTCCTCGTAGGGAGCTGTTCCATCCCTCGCATCATTTCTGTGGCCCTCCTCTGGCCGCGCTCCCACAGGCCCACGTCTCTCCTGTGCTGAGCACTGCAGCTCTGGACGCGGTGCTCCAGGTGAGGTCTCACAGCGCGGAGCAGAGGGGCGGGATCCCCTCCCTCTCCCTGCTGGCCGCGCTGCTTTGGATGCAGCCCAGGATCCGGCTGGCTGGCTGGGCCGCGAGGGCACACTGCTGGCTCACGCCCAGCTGCCATCCACCAGTACCCCCAGGTCCTTCCCAGCAGGGCCGTGCTCTGTCCCTACATCCCCAGCTCGTACTGGCAGTGAGGATTGCCAGGACCTAGGCACAACACCTTGCACTTGACTTTGATGAACCTCATGAGATCCACCTGGGCTCACTGCTCAGCCTGCCTAGGTCTCTCTGGATGGTATGCCATACCTTGCGAATGTCAGCTGCNAGGGCTTCCACTACACTTCTCGGCAACCTGTTCCACTGCTTCATTACCCTTATTATAATTGGCCTTTTTCTTTTATCCAACCTATATCTCCTCTTGTTGAGTTTGAAGCCATTTCCCCTTGTCCTACCACAGCAGACCCTGCTGAAGATTCTGTCCCCGTCTCTCTTGCAGCCCCCTGTAGATACAGACAGGCTGCTCTCAGGTGTCCCGGAGCCTTCTCTCCTCCACGCTGCACAGCCCCAGCTCTCTCAGCCTGTCCTCGTAGGGAGCTGTTCCATCCCTCGCATCATTTCTGTGGCCCTCCTCTGGCCGCGCTCCCACAGGCCCACGTCTCTCCTGTGCTGAGCACTGCAGCTCTGGACGCGGTGCTCCAGGTGAGGTCTCACAGCGCGGAGCAGAGGGGCGGGATCCCCTCCCTCTCCCTGCTGGCCGCGCTGCTTTGGATGCAGCCCAGGATCCGGCTGGCTGGCTGGGCCGCGAGGGCACACTGCTGGCTCACGCCCAGCTGCCATCCACCAGTACCCCCAGGTCCTTCCCAGCAGGGCCGTGCTCTGTCCCTACATCTCCAGCTCGTACTGGCAGTGAGGATTGCCAGGACCTAGGCACAACACCTTGCACTTGACTTTGATGAACCTCATGAGATCCACCTGGGCTCACTGCTCAGCCTGCCTAGGTCTCTCTGGATGGTATGCCATACCTTGCGAATGTCAGCTGCACCACACAGCTTGGTGTCATACTGAAACTGCTGTGGGTGCACTTGATCCCACCGTCCATGTCATTGATGAAGATGTTGAACAGCATCAGTCCCAGTATGGACTGTTGAGAGACACCACTCATCACTGATCTCTGTTCAGACACTGAGCTGCTGATCACCGTTCTCCCGCACTCTTGGTACAATCTTGCTACTTCCTTTTTGATGTTTATAAACATTTATCGGATTCCCTCTCAGTCTTCTTTTCCCCAGCCTGAAACAGACCCAGGTTATTCTGACTTTCCTCATATGGGAACTCCATAACCTCCCTGGGCAGTCTGTTCCAGTGCTCCATCACTCTCACTGTGAAACAGTTCTTCTGCATATTGGCGCAGAACTGCCTATGCTCCAGTTTATGGCCATTTCCCCTTGTCCTGTCCCTGCAGACATGAGCATTAGTAAGATCCCCTCTCAGTCCTCTTTTCTCAAGGCTGAACAGACCCTGGTCACCCAGCCTTTCCACATAGGGGAGATGCTCCAGGCACTTTATCATCTCTGTGGACTTCCACTGGACTCTTTGCAGGAGATCCCAGCCTTTTTTGTACCAGGCAGACGTGGTTACAGAACTGGATGCTGTATTCCAGATGAGGCCTTACCAGGGCAGAGTAGAGGGGGAGGATTACCTCCCTTGACCTGCTGTCAACACTCTTCTTAATTCAGCCCAGGATCCCATTGGATTTCTTGGTCACCAGGGCACACTGTTGGCTCATGGCCAACCTGTCATCCACCAGGACACCCAGGTCCTTCTCTGCAGAGCTCCTCTCCAGCAGGTCAACCCCCAACTTGTACTGATGCATGCCATTATTTCTTCCCAGATGCAAGACTCTACACTTACTTTTGTCAAACTTTGTTTGGTTTCTTACTGCCCAGCTTTCTCTGAACAGCAGCACAGCCTTCTGGCATGTCACTTTTCCCAGCTTTGTATTGTCAGCAAATTTGCTGAGGGTTGACACTATCTCCCCCTCAATGAAAATGTTGAACAGGACCAGACCCAGCATGGATCCCTGGGAAACATCACTTGTCACAGGTCTCCAACTGGAGCCTGTGCTGCTGATGACAACCCTTTGAGCTCTACCAGTCAGCCAGTTCTCAACCACCTCACTGTCCACTCATCTATCCCACAATTTCTCAGCTTTGTTATCAGGATGTCATGGACAGTATCAAAAGCCTTACTGAAGTCAAGGTAGACAACATCCACTGCTCTGTACACATCTACCCAGCCAGTGATGACATCATAGCAGGCTATAACGTTGGCCAAGCATGATTTCCCCTTGGTGAATGCATGCTGACTACTCGTAATAACATTCTTCCAATTGCTTGGAGAAGGCACCCAGAACAGGCTGTTCCATCACCTCTCCAGGAACAGAGGTGTGACAGACTGACTGGTCTGTACTTCTCCAGGTCCTCCTTCTTGACCTTTCTGAAGACCAGAGTGACACAACATATCTTTCAGTTTAAAAACTGATTGATAACTTGGGTTATAGTACATATGCAAAAGAAGATGCACAAGATTTTAGAAATGGATTCTAGACATCTGTCTGAAAGTTGCACAGAGAAGAAAATGCTAGTACTTATGGTTTAGTATTTATAAAATTGGAACATGCCCTATTAAGAATCAAACTACAGCAGATTATGACAGAGTTGGAACAGAGCTACAATGCATAGGTGTATACGCTTCTTTATTAGCTAAAACTCACTGGGATCTGTTAGCACTACACTGTATGATTGCAGTATCATTTCATGGCTTTGAACAGTACCAAGAAGGTATCACCAAGAAGCACTCAAACATGCAAGTTTAAGCTAACCGAGTTCATTCTGTTCACTGGAATCCTGTATTTTTCTGGACTGCTTTCTAAAGCACACAGTATGAACCTGAAGTAATATACTATACAGGATGTAATGTATTCTATATTCTAAACATGCATTTTAAATTATGCTGAAGTACTACTTCTGTGAAGAATGACTTGGAAAGACAAAAAGAATAAAAAAACTACCAGGTATTTGAATAAACTTAAATGAGTTACTAGTCACCACATGCCACCACATACATTTCCTTTGTGATTAACAACCCAAATAATTCTGTCATTGTCATCCTGTGTAGCCACACAAGTGGACTCTGTCCTATAAATATATTAGCTAGTGAAGAAGTTACTTATTAGAGAAAATTCCCTTCCCACCAAGTCAAGGAACTCAATGAAAGCCATACACACAGTACCATAATCTTGAAAAATAAGCTTCATGGAAAAATATTTTCATTTCTGCAAGGAAGAATATATAAGTAATCTGTGAATAAAGTAGAAGAAAAGAAATAGGGTCCTTTATTTGTGTTTAAGAGAAGGAAAACAGATCATCACTGCTATAATCCCTACCCTATCTCCACTAGCCTAGACTGCAGCATCGCTCCTTCAGTTGTCTTGCTCAAGCGTTACTCAGTTACTGTAATACTCATCCCTATTGGCACTATTTATGAAATATATTCATTGGTGTATCATATATTTGTGTGGTTTTCAGAAGACTTATTTTTCTCAATAGCTACGTATTCAAGGGTTTTGTGCTGAGAAAAGCCTTCCCCACAGCTATCTGAACAAAAGATTTTGTTCAGACTGCAGGTTAAGTGATTTGCTTACAGCCATATGAAACATCACATCAGTGTTCAGGCTTCGTACTCCCATCTATCAGTGACTTGTTTATCATCAGGAGATGTGACAGCTCTGGAAGTGAAAATGTTTAAAGCTATTCACACCGTAAGAGTGAACAACCTACAAGAAAAGGTTTGCAGACTTGGTTAAGCAAGAGGCTATGAACTGCAGGAAAATTTTGGAAAAGGGATGAGAGGTGGGAAAATTAATGACAAGCAGCAAGTGCCACAGACAAAACTCTCTCCTGAGTGACACCCCCTTCCTGTGCAGGGATCCAACACAGACCCATGTAGTCACTGAAGAACTGCATCTTCATCTGTGCTAAGTCCTCTGGCAGCTCCATTAGCGAGATGAGGCACAGAGGGAGAATCTCTTGGAGAAACAGTGACGTAGAGGTGGCTATAATACATGGTTCTCCTTCTGCTTCTACATCTCCAGAGATGATGACTACCTTGCTAAGCTTTTCATTCTGAGGACATCATTTACTTTCATGTTACATTAGCAATGTGTTGCATGTGATTTCAGAACTGCTGACAATCACACAACAGAATCATAAAATCACCAAGGCTGGAAAAGTCCTTCAAGATCACCCAGTCCAATCATCCACCTACTACTAATATTTCTCCACTAAACCTTAATACAAACTGTGAACATCTCGCGAATGACTCCAGGAATGGTGACTCAGTCACCTCCCTCAGCACTCCATTCTAGTGCTTGTTTTTTCTTTTGGAGAAGAAATTTCTCCAACCATTTAACCTGAACCTCCTGCCTGAACAATCCCCAGGTGCTCTACTGTTCAGGAGTTGAAATCTTGACCAGGAGCCCACAAGTTCAGGAATACCCACAGAATGATGAGTAGCTTGAAATCTTGTAGCACCCAGCTCTGTTGGAGAAAACCTGCTTTCCTTACTTCCACCATAAAGGCTGAGTATTATTCCTCTGAGTCTTGGATGACTCCATCATGGCAGCGACCCCTTGATGACTAGGAGAGGCACTACTCAGGGGTGGAAAAAGATTCACCTCCTTCGAAACCCACTGAATGAGATGAGAAAACACAAGTTGCAGAGGAGAGAAGAGGGATTCTTGACACTTGAGGATTTTCCATGTATTTTTGACAAACAGATATAACAAAGTTTATATTTTGTAAACATATGTCAGTGTAGTGCTTGGAATTCCAAGGAACAGAAATGAAGGTAGCACTGAAAGGATACTCAGGAGTCTCAGAGTCAGGAAACAGACAGCTAGTAAGAAATTCAGTTAACAAACTGCATGAAGTTTGAGCAGCAACATTCACAAATTTCTGTCTGTTGTGGGAAATAATTTTGCATGAGCGGTTTTTATTAGATCACCTCAGACATGTCCAACCCACAGCCTGTGGTCTGCATGCAGTCCAACTCAGCAGCTCTACCCCACTGTGTGTCCTGGCCTGGCCTTGGAACACAGGGAGGGTGCAGTGCAGTGCAGACAAACAATATGGCACTGTGCTTAATTTGCAAGGAAGGTATGTCGGTTTCTGAATGGAATGTATAGAGATGCAATCAGACCTTCAACTCACAGAAAAATTTGATCATGTCTCTTTAGCAGACTTCCACAAGCCATATCTTACCAGAGAATAATATCTTGTGCTCCACAGTCAGTCCTTATTCATGTGACCCCATTTTAGCAGTACATGTATTTGTGAGCAACTTTTGTCAAGGAAGAAGTACAGGAAGAGTAGTATTTCATCTAAAATCTCTGATGAATACCTTGAGAACTCGCTAGAATTGGCAACTGCTGCCATAGAACCAGCCTGATGCATTAGTTTCACAAAAACAAGGTCAAATATCCCACCAGTTTTATGTTTTTGTTGCTAGCTGTTTCTAATGTTTTGATAAAAAAAATAAAAAAAGAAAAAAAGTTGGTTTACTTATATGCGTTACTTTTATTATATATTTTATATATGCCAAAGGCAATTCCTGTTTGCTCAGTGTGGCCCAGGCAGGCCAACAGGTCGGACAACCATGGATTCCATGGATTACCTTATTCAGTCAAATGGGTCAAATACATTAGATCAGTCATATGTGATGTCCACAGGCTAAAAAATGTAGAAGAACACAATTTTCTCATTCAAAGTACTTGATCAGTTTTCACAAAAGGATTGTTTGGTTTTGGTTTGGTCTGTTCTTCGCTGTGTTTTGTTTTTTGTTTTGTTTTTTTTTTTTTTTAAATCAAAATCTGAATTCTTATAATGAAAAAAAAAACGAACAAAAAACTCTCCTGAAACTACCCATACAAATGCTACCTGGCTAACTGAACATCATGTATAACTCTCTCAGCTACAAAGAAAGATTTTAAGTTTACTATAAGTTTGAATTAAACATGAAAACCAGTGTTATAAATAAGTTCTCCAGGACAAGCAAAACCTGCATGGCTTCTGTGAAGGAAACATATTTGTGTTCTTTTAGCAAATCAATTTCACTTTTCATTAAGTGATATCTACATTGTTATTCTGTCAACTTTCTGTTAATTTGCAGATATAGCTTCACTATAAAAAATGTATACGTTCTTCACTTTGAATAATTCATCCACTCACAATTTTGTTTGATTAGGGTGTGTGGATGATTTTTTGTTAATTCCTCTTTTCTTTCCCCTCCAAACTCTCTTAAAGTATTGACAAGACTATTCTTTTACAGGTATTATGTGAGATTTCCGCATCAAAAAGTTTCTTTCTACCTGTTTTTCCTGCAGATGGTGCACAAAGTAGAGTGCAGCACAGAGTGCAGACAGGAACCTCGGGGGGCCGACTGCACACAGCCACCTTCCAACATCTTTGGAGATACACTGGGGGCTTAGATGCATAGTTGTGTAGTAGAAAAGTTAAAATGTCTGTTAACTCCCCAGAGAGGAGAATGCAGATGACTGAATGCTGTCAAAGTACAGTAGCACAGACTCATGTCTTTACTTCCCATCCTCATCTTCTTTCTCTTCGTAAAAGAGCTCATTTATTTTCACCACTCCGTAGCATTTACAGTCAAAACAATACAACACCAGACACAAGGTATGAACAATGTTAATAATGTTAACAGTGTTAAATCACACATTCTTCAGAACTTCGTAAACTGAGATTTTTCTTACAGCCTTCACTTTATGTCTGTACTCTAAGATGTGATTTTAGTTTAAGTATTAACAGAAAGGCCAATTTTGGAATGAGTTCTTCAAGAGGTCATTAAACTATTAACAACAGTTTCCATACATGGAGAGATGAATAAACATACACAATCATCATTAATAACATTAATCTGGTATTTAAAAGAACACAGAAGTTCAACCACAGACTAAATAAAGGAAAGACTGAGGAGTTACTCAGCTAGTATGAATTCAAATTACACTAAGGCAAAGGAAATCAGTATGGTTTTCTGAAAAGTGATCATTATCACATCATGTTTGTGCTAGATCTAATAAAGGACTTGGTTTTTATGTCAGCACCAGCTTTTCACATGAGCGATATCCAGCCTTTCTGGGTTGCATTAAAATTCCAGCAAAGCCAAAGGACACAGGGCCCATATCACATGGCTGGAAAGCACAGGGCTGGTTGCAGGCAGGTAATAAGAGGCTCAGGGGATGGGAGGACCATGCTGAAAGACCTGGTGAACTTTGCTGAATGCACAGCAATTCAGGCTTCCCAGCAGTCTGCCAGACTCCTGACCATCCTCACCCACCTGGGAGCTGGATGTGAATTGTTCAGGATTCAGATGAAGTTCCACAATCAGATGTCCATCTCCTAACTTCCAGGCTGGGAAGAAGCAATATTCCTTTACACTCCTTTCCTATGGTTACTTACAACCCATAAACTCCTTTCCTATGGTTACTTACAACACTGCTGAACTGCTATGCTTTGTCAACAAATGTATAGCTTGCTCTGCTCGAATGAAGTACACTTGTTGCTAGAAGTACATGTCATCTTGAGCAACACAGTATTGCCACTCTAGTGACTGATTTACTACAGGAACTTGACTTCTAATCTACAAAAATAAAAAGCAACAGTTTACTCAATACAGTAAGTGAACTACCTCCCCTGCTCTAATTCTCTTTGTTGAAGTAAGTAATTCAGATATCTTGAAAAGTTCAGTGGCACCAAGTACCCTAGTTATTCTATATCCATACTCTCTTCTTACAGGTACAATTTTGGTTGCAAATGAACCTAATAAAACTAAGTCAGGAGGCTGACAATGTGAGAACAAAGATACACATTTTATACAGAAAGACTGTTCTAAAACAAGGAACAAAGGACATGAATTTAAAACAGAACAGGTAAGTGAACCAGCTCTTCTCTGCAACGTCGCTGAAACAAAGCTAAATCATATTAATGCTTTCTGAGTGTTAAAAGAACAGTGTTCACACAGGAAACTATTATAGTCATTTAATCATGTTGACATGACAACATTCAATACTCAGACAAAAATTAAAAGTAAAAAAAAAGCACAGAGAAAGAAAAGCTGCATCTTTGCAAGTTTTAAATGCAGCACTCCTGCTATCAAGAATATATAGAATCACATCAAACTAATGCAGAATGAAGCTAAAAGCTGTGTTGATATATGAACATATTCAAAAAGAGCTGGTAAGGGTCCCTGCCACTCATTACTACTTATTCTGGAAGGATTGAATGAGAAATGTTCTGGATCATTGGCATCAGGAAACACAGAGTGAACAATGTCATGGGAAATAGCTATGTTTACAGCAGCCAGTACTTTGCAAGATGTTCCTTCTGTCTGAATGTTCTCATTTCTTCTCCCCAGGGATTAAATCCAGATCAACAACAGATGACAAAAGATTACATAAGGTGCTGCTCAAGGAGTGCATCAGTCCATATGGTTTGAACTTTCCATGCTCATTTCATCTCTTATCTTGCTGGTAACATCAATGCCATGGATTAGAAGAACAAGATGACTTCTGGGAATTTAATCTAGCACTTAGTAACATGGTACCTAGAAACAATTTATCTTGTAGTACTATGCTTCTACTTTCATTTGTTGAAAAAATAAGTATCTTCTAAAAAAGAATATATCTCACTGTAAAACAAATGTGTAGATTAAGATTTCCCAGAGTTTTGTGTCTATATTGTAATGTCTTTCACTAAAAATTTAAGATTTGCTAACCTCAGTTAAAGAAAATAGGGAGAACTATTATGAGGCAAACATATAGGCTTTATTAATACCTTTTTTCTAGGCTTTATTAGTACCTTTTTTCATCTTCATATATATTGGTATGAAAATTCATTTGCATGAAACAAAAGCAAGTAACTAGAAGTAATATCTTGAAGAAATCTGTGCATTGCCAGGGCTGACCTGTTTTCCAGTGAGGTTAATGGAGCAGTATCCAGAAGCACTTGATTAAGACCCCCAAGATTTCTATTACCATTCAATAAATTCCATTCACATTTGTTTTGGAGAAAAAACAAACAAACAAAAAACTGCTTAGATCTTGGTGATCAGAGGGTCACCAACCCCTTTCTGCCACGAAGGCACAAAAATCTTATTATTCCAGTATTCCCTGAGCCTGCATGCTGCAGGAGAGCATGATCAGGAACACCAGCATCGAGCAGTGAAATAAAAGGTTGAAATTCTGGAAGGACAAGTACTTTATAAAGCTTCTTGGAAATAAGGACAGTTAGAAACCAGCAGGAAATTGGCAGCTTGGGTCTTTGGAGTGCCCATTCATTCTCTGAAGTTACCTACATGATCTCCACAACTGGTACTCAATGCAGGCTCCCCTAAAGCTCCACTTCAAAAACTGGTGAGAGCATAAGAATGGTGGACAGAGCACATCAACGCAAGGACAGGTGCACAAAAAGTAAAACAATGCTGGAGAAAACAAAAGATGGGGAAGGACTACTCAGGTTATGCTCCAAGGACCAGGGCAGTGAGAGTGACTCAGGTGGCAGGTTTTCTCCCAGTATGGGGCAGGACAGCAGAACACAATGGTCTTGAAGCTGTGAGAATTGCAACCAGACAGCAGAGGGATGCAGTAGGCAGCTGAATATGTATTTTCACCTCCTAGGCCCCAACAGGCTCATGCACCCAGAGGCAGACTGGATGCAGCCCCACATGGCCTGAGGAGAGTAATTTCTCTAGGCAGCTTGTCCACACACAGACATTTAAATTCATAGTACAAACTAAACCTAAACACAATGCACATGCACGTTAAAAAGTTCTTTATTAGAATTCTCTTACTGAACATAACCACAGTTGACTCAGGGATTTTAAGTAAATTAGTATACTTCCCTGTGCAAACATTCAATTTCAGAAGTGTTGTGCAACTCCCCTTTTATTGGAGACTGAATCCTGCACAGTACAGCTATCTCTCAAAATTCCTAAAATGAAACATTTTGTTCTGTTTCCCAGAACTATGAGCAAAGAAAAGAGGCAAATTAGCAAAATGCTCTCCTCCGATCCATAACATATGCTTCTTTTCACACTGGTCTTCCCTCCAGCCAAGACAACAGTTTCCTGGGAGTTGATCAGGGAAAAACAGCTGCAGAGGATTCCCCAGGAGGGAAATCAAGAGGTCTGTCCTCCTACATGCAGCCATGCTCAGCTCTCTGCAAACAACTCAAGATTTCCTAGCTCCTCTCTGGGGAGAACCAACTGTTTGTCCATATATCCAAAATGCATATACTTCTTTTTTTTTTTTCCCAAACCCGCAGTAACCACATAAGGACTTCCTCTACATAGACACTCATTAAAAAATCCTCTCTGTCACCATCACCACAGATTAAACATGCCCAACAGCATTTTGTCTGTTTATGCTCCCCTGCACACATGAATCAGAAATGCTGGGGGTATCTGAAAGCTTCCCCTGGGTCTCCAAAAGCTGGCCAGTATGCCAGAGAGACTCCACTCTGGCTCATCATCATTTTCCATCACCAAATAAGCAAAAAAAGCAGCCACGTGCATCTCTTGGTGAAAAAGTCTAGCACAGAGCAGCTGGGACCAGCTGCTGTTGCTGCTGCTGCTGCTGCTAGGGATGGAAGTGAGAGGCAAAGGGGCAGCTGCAAGTTGCCATTACTCCTGTGTTTACCCAATCTGTTGGGTGGTCCCAAAACAGGATGCAGCCTCCCTGCGGCTGTGACCTTGCTCTGACTCGTATTTTCAGCCTCAGAAAGAAACTTCCAAGTTAACTGAATCTCAGCAGTTTAATTTGCAATTGTCTGTGAAGTCTGGATGCTGAGTTCAGGCTATTCCATGTCACCTCTGTCCTCCTGCTTGGACTGATCTTTTTGGATTCTTCTATTCCTCTTGCCTAACTTCACTAGTTCCATTCCCAGAACAACTCCCACCCAAGAATTCTGCAGGATTCCAGCTTTGCTGCAGCTCCCATGTGCTAGCTCAAGCACCTGCTCCTCCCCGTGCTGTTTTTACTGTGTCTGTCTCAGACCTTGGCACATTCTTTTCTGCGGTCTCCATTCTTTGACTTGTGATGGGTCACAGACGGCTCAAAAAGTGCTGCTCAGCTAATTCCCCAGAAAGCTCCAGACATTCGTAGCATTAGAAATCTGCATGCTGATAGATATGTATGTCAAGTCTTCTTAACTTTGTGAATTAATTAGCCCATTCTCTTAGTTGAAGGCAGCATTGACTTTGCTTAACAAGTGGCAGATTTTGTCAGTTTTATCTGTGTCATAAGAGTTGCATTGTACAGGACTTCAGCTTTCATGTCAAAAGCTTAAAATGAAATCCGCCAGTTCTGTGAAATAAATCACTTCAAATTATGCACTTCTTGATACATGCTCTGGCTGTAACACACACACACTAGAAATATTTAGGAATCAAAACAGGTCCTCTACATTTTGTCAAAACAGCAGAAGTAATGAACAAATACGAGCTCTACATCTCACCAAGACTACAGTGTATATCTTCCTCCAGATGCCCTGTTGAGTATCATGACTGAACACTATCTTAACAAAGTGTCTAAAGAAAAAATAACAGTTCGAGTAGTTGCTCTACATTTCTTGGAGTTAAATAAGGATCTTCACATTCCTTGTATAAAGCTTGCTGTCACAAAGACTGCTCCCAGACTAGACAGGCTCTGTAAATGTGAATTGTGCACAGTATCCCTTACTAGTTAACTGTCTCTATCTGCTAAGTCACCCTGTATGTTTGAAATTCAGAGCAAATTTACACTTCATTTCTCCCTATCCCACTGACTTCAGGAGGTAGGTAGTAGTTCTCTCCATTTCAGATTTTATTAGCAGGAGTATAATTTCGCAAGCTTTTCTGCACTTGAGCAATATTGAGCTAATTTTCTAGATACTTATCTCATTGTTTAATTCACATACAGATTACTTTCAATTGTGCCTTAAAGACATTATATTTCACCTCCCTTTATAACTCTAGTGTGTACTTTGTTCAGTTATAGCCCAAAAGAAACCAAACACAGATCACAGAATCACGGAGTTGTAGGGATTGGAAGGGACCTCCAGAGATCATTGAGTCCAACCCCCTGCCAAAGCAGCTCCCTAGCCCAGGTTGCACAGGTAGGCGTCCAGGTGGGTCTGGAACGTCTCCAGAGAAGGAGACTCCACCACCTCTCTGTGCAGCCTGTGCCAGTGCTCCGTCACTGCACTGTGAAGAAGTTCCCATGCACATTTGTGCTGAACTTCCTATGAATAGAGACTGTCTTACTGTGCTAACAGACTGGGAAAAAAAGTGGCACGAGATTAAACTCAGCAGTGATATCTAGCATAGACCACATTATATGTTGTTGAGTCTTAACTGTGTTTCTTGCCCAGTGATGAGCCAAGAAGCATCTACAAGATTGCTCCAAAAGCCTAACTTTTCTGCATGTGAGCAAGGAAACAAAATAAGAGCCATAAATGATCATTCAAAGCTTAATATGACTTTTTAGTTGAACATCAATGAAAACTGCTCAAAATATCCCTTTATTTAATTTTTATCTTTAAACCAAACCAATCAATACTGAAACTAAAAGGAGATTCAAAAACACCTTTTTTGTATCAGCGATTAGTAATGAATGACACTCTTGATTGGTCATGAGTTACATAGAAAGCTATCATCAAAACACTATTACCACATTAATTTCTGACAATATTACAATAATTGACTGGTTGTCCTTACAGCTGTACATTCAAATGACTGAGAAAACAATATACAGGCATATGAGTATCACCCATAAGTAGGTGAAAAAAAAGTTGATTCAGGTCAACCAAAATGCTTCCCAAATTAATAATGATACCTTAAAGTTAATTCGGTCAAAGAAATACCAACAAAGTCAAATGCTTCACTTCAAGGTTTTGAAAATCTGACTTCTTTTTTTTTAAAATTATGCAACCTTTTTTGGTCAAATAATAGCTCTGTTAAAGTAAAGCAGGTTAGAAAACATAAACTGTTGAAATGCTTCATTTCATTCTAGATATTAAAAGTGTTCTAAATGAGCCTGAGTATAATGTTTTTCATGAAATAGCTTAGTGGTTTTTTTAACAACAAAAATCATGTTTCAGAGAGTACTGTAACATATCACTCAT
This sequence comes from Odontophorus gujanensis, assembly GCA_013399175.1. Taxonomy (NCBI): domain Eukaryota; kingdom Metazoa; phylum Chordata; class Aves; order Galliformes; family Odontophoridae; genus Odontophorus; species Odontophorus gujanensis. Next base: position 53,522 of record VXAB01011526.1, read on the forward strand.
ATCCCTCTTACATTTCAATCCCTCTTATTTTCCAGTTTGAGCAATAAGACGAAGCCTTCTGTACAAAAAAAATCCTGCTGATAAGACCTCAGTAGCTGTATGCAGAAATCATTTGTGAAAACTTGCATTCACCTTTCCATATAGAGCAGCAATCCTTGCACACACAAAGAGTAAAACAAAGTGAAGCCCCACTAATCCAATACAACAGCTCATTCCTACTTGAACCTCAGCTATAAAACACTGACACCTTGACTTCCTGGGAGTGGCATCTTCTCATTTTTAAGCGGACCTTTTCAGCCTGGCTTCTGATGGAGCTCAGGGAACCACCTGACACTCATGTGGTTCCTTTCTAGGTGAACTGCTTGTTTGTGTATCAAGGATTTATAAAAACACTTCTGAAGCTTCATGGTGCAAAATGACACTCCATACTCTACCAGAAAAAGGAGCCAAGATCTTGTCCCGTTAGGCTGTAAAATGCAAGGCTTTTGGGAACACACATACTGAACACACACTGTTGACTCTATTAAAGTGATTGGTTCCATGGTCTGAGAAGGGATGAAGACCATGTTCCCAATTAGTTCCTGTGAATACCAAAGGAGCATACACAGGCCAGGAGTCCCTCTTAATAGTCAGAATCTTACCACTCTATGGACACTGTCAAATTTAGTGCACAGACACAGATCAGTCTTTGCTACTTGGCAGCGATGCCAAAGAATACAGACATATTTCTTGTATTTGTACAAATGTGGTTTAATTGTGTAGGATTTGTGGTTGCCATGCACATCTACATTAATAAGATGTAGGAGGAAAGAAAGGCTCAGCACGTACCCAACTGTAAAATGCAACTTGCTTTTTGGCCTTACTACAACAAAAACCTTGGCAAGATTTCAAGAAGATAGATTCATCTATTTTAATTTTTCCAGACCTGCAAAAAAGTCAAGAATTCAGCTAAAAATATATTTTCAAGAGTGGACTTGAGAGAACTCTCCAGCTGCAATTTTGCAAAAAATGCAAACAGCTATTCGTACTATAAAGCACTAGACAGAAATTAACAATTTCATGTCCAAACATGAAACAGGTAAAAGCTAAAGAAAAAAAAATTAAAAATTGGTTCTAGACAGATCTTTGGCTTAGTATTTGATGAACTGATTGGTGAGGAAGTAATCTGATCTAGTCCTAAGTAGTTAAGTAAAAATGTATGAGGATGCATTTACTTAAGTAAATTACTGAAGCACCCATTAAAATACGTGTGGGATTACCTCACTGAGCACCGACAGTGAGATTTTCCTGGTTGTATAGCTAATAGTTTAACAACTCTCTCTTAACTGCCTTGAAATCCTGACTCTTTTTAAAAGACAACAAGAAAAGAAGAAAATAATCTAGTTTGCACTTAAAATTTTTTTCTACATCTAAGCTTAGCTCTGTTAATGTAGAAGACAGAACCTCATACTTTCAAAGCTTACTAGAAAGTATGTCCCCTTCAGTAGGTGGTAGTCACATCAAAATACAATGCATTATGCATTTTTTTAGCAAAACACACAGAAAGGAGTAAGAATAAAGAAGAAAAATAGAAATACTGTAAGAACTAATATTAAGTATTTGGAATATCCTTTGTAACTTTTAAACAAACACTTATGAAATATGTGAATCCAACAGAAGTTCCATTATTGTTCCTTATATACATTGCCAGGTTTTGTTTTAGTACTGTTTTTCAACAATTTATTTAGCTTGTGGATATAAACACAACTCTATTATCTATTTCAGTCTTCCATTTTCTTTTTTTCAAAATAGTTCCTCAGTTTTTCAAAACAGTGGAGTGAATTAACAGGACCAGAAAGAAGTTTTACAGCAAGAAAGGAATCAGTCTTCTCCAAATGCTCCAAAACCTTACTAGCATACTAGTGTCCCTGTCTGTAAGTAAAACAGATAAAACCCCAAACGAAATTTTGGTATTTGTGTTAGCTGGATGGATATTGACCAGGGACACCAGCTATAAATAACAACTCTTTATGACTGATTGCCTATAGAAAACTATGCTACAGTCATTCAGAGAGAGGAGATATTGTGGCCCCCATAGACAAATGTCAAGAAAATTGCAAATGTTTGGTTAGAAATGTGTTTCAGCTTTGAAATTTGCACTCCACTGGAAAGCAAATCAAGCAAACACTTATTAACAGATTCAACCTTTATTATTTTGTAAATGACAACCTCAGTCTTCATTTACAGAAAGTCCCTGGCTCTTCTGTCTGGCAGACTTGAAATTTTAAAGGTATGTAAGTGCGTGGGACCAAAAATCCGGGTGTGTTTGCTTGAAAAACATCCAGTTCAGACGCATTATAAAATAGTATGATTAATAATAGCCTAAGGAGAGAAAAATATATTTAAAAAAAAAAACAACAAGCTGGGGAAGAGGCAGTTGAGTAATCCCTTCTCTAAACATAAAGTAATCTCTGCTGTAAATTTTAGCTGCATGCCAGTATTACTGGTTCAGACTTCGTAGGAATTCCCCCTCTTTGAATGCATTTCCTTCCCATTACCTGCCCAGTAGACAAAATTTTGTACTTCCCCTACCCACCCACCTCCTTAAAGTAACACCTACCTGCCAGAATTACTTCATAGAATCATCATAGAATCACTGACCTTCACAATGCGCAATGGATGCAAATGAGACAGTGAAAATAATGTAAGACATACAGTGGCTCAGTGAAGATTCTACTTGGAGAATGTCAGACAAACAACATAGAAAATGTCAGGAATAATCCCTTGCTAAAACTTCTTCAGCAGCCATAAGAAGACTTTGATCCACATCCAAATCTTCATAGAGCTGAGGGCAACACAGAGTTGAGGATCAACTGACAACAGTGAGATTCAGAGTAGAAAGAATTTGATACAGCTTGTTTTAGTCATCAGGCAAGCAAGAAACTTGCTTCTAATTCTAGCTTTGACAGAATGGAATACTCAAATCAATTCTGTACTTTGCCTTTAAGAAGTACTTAAAATGCAAAAATCTATTTCTTCGCAGATTTAACTCAAATACTATTTTGCAGCTGAGCAAAATATTAGACATGACCTTTTTCCAATAGGTGTAAAACAGAGTCAGCATGGAATGACTGTTTTTGAAGAAACGAACAAAGGACACTTTGCACTAAGATTTACTGTTCGTGAGTGTTCCATAAGAATGACTACAACAGTTTAGAGAAGACTTCCTCTAACCTAACAGACTAATTTATGTGCACAGAGACTTCACCATTAATTGTTTTAAAAGGAAAATAATACAACTTTTTCAGCTTAGCTAATTGATTATGAATTGTTTGAAGCAAGTTTGAATATTTGCAAGAGAAGGAAAGCAGAAAGTCAGTACAGAAGAGGTTATGACAAAAGTCAATATCGTCTTTTATGTTCTTTCTGTCAGAACCTGGGCATGCAACAGAAGTGTTTACAGAATCTTTGATACAGTAGTTAAGGAAGCAACTCAAAACTTCTGCTGTATTTTTTTGGCATGGCAATCTTCTGGACACATTTTTTTTACATGAAGACAGACGCTTACTTCTCTTGGACAACTCACTTTTCTAGAAGAAAAACTGTAATTCTGTATGATCTTTAAACGAATATTCTCCCTCCAGTCTGCCCTGTACGGCAAAGAGGCATTATTTGAAAAGAAACCTTCTAGCAGATAAACTTTACCTAAGTCTTGTGAAACTGAGGAATGAATCTCTAAACCCTATTAAATTTCTTTTATAACAAATCAAACCTATCTTGCTGGTTCAGAAGCCTCTGTGAATCTGAGTTAAGGCAGATCTTTGTTTTCAGATACTGTATGCATAAGCAGTTAAGATGTGAAGACCTGTGTTCCTGGACACCAAAAGATGTCCTTTGCTGTCTGTTGAAATTGCTCCTATGAAATATGTCACAAGAAAGTTGATACTGACAGAAACACATGATGAGAATGGGTCCCACAAGCAACCATCATTGGAGCTGCCAATTCCACCCTACACCCTTCACTCTCAGGAGAGTAGAGTGGGATTACTGTATTCCAGAACATGTTAACAATTAATTACGGGAGAAGCAAGGCAAGCCCAGATATAGCTCCACTTCTGCCTTCAAAAGACAGAACTTAGAGTTTCCTATAAAAAAAAAAAAAAGAAAAAAAAGACTGAAATAGTAAAGGATAGGAAAATCTTACAACTTCCTAAGTTATGCAGTATATTTTGATTCCAGTTAATCATAAAGTTGAACTCATGAGAGGAGTGTGATGATCTTTAACTCTAATTTATTACAGAACCTTGGAATCATGGAATGGGTTGAGTTGAAAGAGGCCTTATAGTCTACCCAGTTCCAACCCCTGCCATGGGCTGACTGGCCCCCACCAGCCCAGGCTGCTTAGGGCCCCATCCAACCTGGCCTTGAATACCTCCAGGGATGGGACACCACAGCTGCCCTGAGGAGCAGTGCCAATGCCTCACCACCCTTTGAGTATAGAATTTCACCCTAACATCAGACTTGTATTTTCCCTTTTTGAATTTAAAACCATTATCCCTTGTCCTATCGCTATTTGCTCATGTAAAAAGTCAGACTCTCTCCTGTTTATAAGCTCCCTATAAATACTAGAAGGCCACACTGAATCTCCCAGAACCTTTTCTTCTCCAGGCTTAACAAACCCAGCTTCCTCAGCCTGTCTTCACAGGAGGGAACTCCCTCCAGGAACACCGAATTTCTCCAAGTTCAAGCAGATGTCGGGAGCATGGACTGAAGACCAGCAGATCCTAGCAAGGAACGAACAAATCATAAAGACACCGTGTTTCACACAGAATAACCTACTGTCCAAGCAATGTGAGTGTCTTACAGTTTAAGTGGGTCACATACAACAGGAGGCGACCCAGAGGCTCATCAGGGACATGCAGACTTTGAAGAAACTAATTGTGAATGCTGAGCTCGTATCAGTTCATTAGCCCCATAGCACATGTCCAGCACTTCTCAGAAGTATTAGAAATCTGTGATCTGCCCAGAAATAATAAGGTAATTGTAGTTTCTTCTTAGGAAGTTCACAGAGAGTTCAGTATGACTGTGAAATTTGGCACTGAAGGCTGAGCAGCTTTGCCAATACAACTCTATTAATGAGATAAGAGTTCTGAGCAAGTTTTCAAACTCCTGTAATAAAAGCTTTTCTCAAATGCAACTTTCTGTGTTCTTTTACTGCAACTGTGGAAATATAATACTGTTCAAGGCTAATATTCTTCTATAAAGGAGAGAGGAAAGGCATGTGACATGTAACAGTTCAATTTTTGAGCTTGTTAAGGTTCTCCAAATCAATATTGCAACAACTTAACATTTACATTAAAAAACTCTTTTTGTTTTTAAATTAAATCAAATTAATATCAAACACCATCAAATAACATCACATAGTTTGGCAATGATAGCTGTAAGCACAGATCAAGAGCAGAGTGTATTCATCTACCAGACTTTATTTAATCGAATGAGTGGTTAAGCAAATTCTTTCAGTGAAGACAAGGATGAGATCCCAATCCACCCTTTAAACAATAGTTAAGTAAGCACAATGCAGCAAATACTCTTCCTGTTAGGCAGCCTGTACCCACGGTCCACCAGGTAGCAAATGCTTCACCCTAAGTCTTCTTTAGGATGAGAGGTGATGGTGTCATGTTGTGCCAGGGGAGATTCAGGTTGGGTATTCGGAAATACTCCTTCTCAGAACAGGCTGTCCAGGGAGGTGATGGAGTCGTCATCCCTGGACATGCTGAAAAACTGGAGATGTGGCACTTGAGGACATGGTTTAGTGGGCATTCTGGTGATGGGTTGGCAATTGGACCTTGGTGATCCTACACATCTTTTCCAGCCTTAATGATTCTATGATTCTATCTTAGGACAGTATGAATCATCCTTTTGATAATAATTGTTCCTCTCTAAGAACTATAAAATAGGCTAGCTTCTACCAGTACTAGCTTAAACTCAAATATTCCACTGTTAGGTTACTGAAGTTAAGATATATCAACATTATCCTGTGCCCTTAAAACATGAAGTTCATATAATATTTTATATGGATACACTGAACTTCTGTATGAATGAAAATTAAAATCCTTTCTATTCCTTAGCAGGAAATCCACACATCTGCACCTGCTTATTTGTTACAAAGTCCACTTCTACTAACAGCAGTTTTGACAGCAAAGTTACATGAACATGGAAATCTTCTTAAATTTTTATGTCAAATGTTAACGCCAGCAAATTGAAAGTTTCTTATCTCCTCAGCAGAGAATCCAGAGATTTCAGAAAACAGAAGACAACTTTTCATTTTTCTGAAGGAGGAAAGCACAAGAAAATAAAAATAATCTAACTTATCTCTGATAAGCTTCTAATTACCACCAAGGAATATCTGAAGAAAAATTCTGAAACTTAAAAGTACTGTGTTTTAAATCAACAGGCAGCTCTGCCCACAGCTGCTCACTGTGGACAGACAGGATGGGGGAGAGCTCTGAAATACGTGGAAGAGTGAGAACTCCTAGGTTGGGATAAAGATGGTTTAACAGAAAATAAATAAAAAACAATCAAAGTAAAGGGAAAAAAAGAGCAACCAAGTGGTACACAAGCAAATCTTTATCTTGCAGTGATTGAAAACCAGCCAGTCCTCAAGCAAAGGCAGCCGTACTGACCAAATGCACAAGTTTTACAGTTCCACATGACTGTGTTCTCTGTGTTCCAAAATGCAGAGCCATACCAGCTACTTGTAGGAAAATTAAGTTAATCTCAGTTGAAATTGGAACAGAAAGAAAGTTGAAAACGTATGCATTCATTTCAAAATATTGTTTAAGGGAAAGAAAATGATGATATCTAACAACTAGAAACAATAGTTACATCCACTGTTTGTAGAAATAGGCTGTGCTGTCCTTGTTTCCAAGGTACACCTGCCCTGAAATACCAGATCTCCTACTATCCACACAAGCAGGTCCTCACTTTCTTCAGCACACCACAGCCTGTTCCAGAAATGAGGTACACTCCACACTTATGGAGGCTGCTTCTTTTGTTGTCCCTGCTTAAAAAACGAAGTAATTCTGTCTAAATGCATTCATTTGCTCTTCTGGTGTTGTTTTTTTTCACAGCAAGTATCTTTTAAACAAGTTAGTAGATCTTGTTAATAGAAAGCAGAGGGATGCGGGGAGAAAGATGCTCTTCTCTCTGCATCAAATTTGTCTTGGTTATTGCAATTCAATATGTGCTTCTCTATCCTCCAAAAAACAGTGTCTATGTTTTGGAGAAACAATGCAAATTAAGCTGTAAATGATTTAGTTAAATACAGGATAAACAAATACTGGAAAAATGTCATCATCATTCTTTGAAAGATTTGGAAGTCACACAGCATGTATCAGGGATTCTGCCAGCAAGAAAGGCTGCTTACATTGGTCACAATGTTCTTCCAAAAAAAGACAGGCTATCCTTTGAGAATAAAACAGTGTCATGGAAAGGTTTTTTATTTTTTTCCCTCTCTTCCAAGTAGTTAAACAAAGGACTTCACTGTTGAGCCAGGATTAACAGTTTATGCTGCACATTTGCAGACAGAAAAAAAGTGAGGAGAATTCTCTGGCAGTGGCAAGTTAATCATCAAGAGGCAAGATCATTATTAAATGAAAACCCGCACTCGGACGCTACCTGTAGGAAGAACAGGTAAGTATTGTCTGAAAGAATCTTAATAGCTTTCTGGTCACCTGTTAAATGAAATATTCCACAAGACCATTATGCAGTAGTCTTAAAAAAACAGCTTCGCACAGATGCTGTTGCTCTGCTCCCTCAGTTCCTTCACCCCACTACTCTCTTTGTACAGCACCATGCCAAGTTCTCATCTGCCCTCCCACCCCAGCCTTACCCTATCACAACTCCAGGAAATAAATGCCTTCAATCCTTTACAGCAGTTTCTATATTCAAGGTTTATAACTCCTCTGTAGACAAGGAGTTGGAGGCTTATGTGGAAGCCATACTAATCTTAAATCCTAATATGAATATATTTGAAATATTCTCAGAGATCTGTTTTAATCCTCTAAATCTCACCGTTGTTGTGTTGTACAGTCTACTGCAGTAACCACAGGGTTGTAGTCCAAATACAACTCAGCTACCCTAATGCTAAGTCTGCTACCTGATCCCATCAACAAACAAAGAAAAAGGAGTACATCTATTTCATTTTGTACACACCTCCCCTTCTGTGCTGCAGCCTCACATCAGTACTGAATCTGGAAGCGTTCATTTTTCAGTTGCGAACTTTCATAAAGCCTCTCCATTTCGCAGCTCACAAATAAACCCAATACCTTGTGGCAGACTTCATGAAAACAAATGGGAAAGAAACTGGAGGAGATAATTGCTCACTGCATAGAGGAGATGTTAATTCCTTCTCTTTCATGCTTACATCTCAAGAGTGCTGTAAAGTTTTTAATGCAGTCAATTTAAAAAAAACAAACAAATTCTCAAATATTCAGTTTTCCTCTCCTACAGGCATAAATGGTCAGAAAAGTTATTTGTAAAGGTCAGGGCAATTTTTCATTTACCATGCTTGGTCCTTCTCACACTTTTCAAATAACATGAAGACAGCAGCTTGCAATGTACTGTATCATAATGCTGTTCACCAGAGAAGCACTCAGTTTGCATGCAGCTAATGACTGAGTCATCTAGCAACTGCCATAGCAGCAGTGGAAGTGTAAGGCACATACCTAAGTTTTAATTTACACCTTTTATCAAAGTAATTTTTCTCCAAATATATGAAATTTACATATACAGAAAATTATGTCAATTAATATAATAATTGCAAAACCACAAAATATTACTTTGCGTAGATTAGAGGCAGATGACAGGCAGAGCTGGAACCAGGAGTCTGATTTGGTCATTGCCACAGTAAAAGCTGTTTCAAACACACCATACTGAGCTTTTCCAAAAGGAGACATGGTCCTTGCATTAAAAAAAGTTTAAAAATACTGTACAGGAGGTCAGAGTTCTCATCTAATCCCTCCCAAATGAATTCCTATCTCTTGATTTTGTTTATATAGCTAGTCTTTATACTCCTTGCCTGAAAGATATGTTAGTTCTAATGAGACAGTTACCAATATCAGCATCAAACTTTGTACACTGACTTGAAAACATCCTTCTGGTTCAACTCTTCCAAGCAAAAATCACCACTACATTTTAATTCTGGCACTCAATCCCTTCTTTAGTGCAGATCCTAGAAATGGGTCAGCTGTCCTGGTTTGAGTTAAAAAATAAACAAAAACAAAAACAAAAAACAAAAAACAATCTGAATCAAATAAACGGCACGCAGTCCTCATCATGAACCTCAGCCCACAGGTTTAAAGTATTTCACTCTGACAACCAGGTCAAACATGTGTTATGGCAGGCAGCTCTACACCAGTTACTCCCTAGCATAGTGGAGTCAGAGCTAGAACTTACAATACAGAAAAATGGCCATGATGTTGCATCTGTAAAATAGAACAGTAAATTGGAGTTGTTTTGCTTGGAAGTGTTGCCAAAAGGCATTAACTTAAGCCATCTGTGATATCAGATCCTAGAATTTCAGCATCAAACTTAAGAGTATGAGCTGCTTGTAGCCAATTTACCACCTTTGTAATCTGTTTATGCTACTAATATTCCCCACAGCTTATACAGTGAATATATTTAGCACAGAACTCAACAATTAACTCACCTTTCTGTTTCATTTTGTATCTATCTCTAACAAGAGCAATTGCTCTTTAACAATGCATAATGTAAACAGGAAATTACACTGTTTTTTTTGTTTTTTTTTTTCTAACCTTGTTCAAGAACTGGCTACATTACTACAATAGTAGTAAAGTAAGAAAACAACACGACACAGGAACTGAGATTTAAGGCTTTTAGGAAAACCAGTGATTGCTATGTCCTTTCAAACAAGGAGTGGAACCTCAATGAGGAGTATATCTTCTTTTCCCAATGCAATGCACATTTTGACATTGTTTCCTTTTACGACAGTCACTGCTTGACAAAAAGCAGGTCATTACCTATAAAGGCCGAGTGAGTCACTTATACACAGAAGTATAAGTGATGGTATACTACTTTGTTAATTCATAAAATGCTCTCTTTGCAAGCCTGGAATATCATGAACATACTATTACCACCAGGAATAATTCTGTCACATTAAAATGAATAATATCAGACGAAGTTTAAATCCATAAAGCCTAACTAGGCTAAGTCACAAAATCTGAAGGAAGCTATGTTTGTCCCAGCATCTGGGTACAGTCAGTCCTTTCTCTATCTCATTCTGCAGTACTTTAAAGGAAAACACCAGAGGCAAAAAGCGAACAGTAGAAAGAAAATTAGCAGACTATACAAAGCAAATAGGCAGATAGACACCTTGAATATCCTATCTTCTTTCCATACATAATTTTCATTTTACAGACATAACTCCATGCATAAAAGAAACATGAAGGACAGTAGGCAAGAACATTTTCTCACTCTTTGCAGGCAAATCTTAACTAATTCTTCCTACAAGGACAAGCTGAGAGAGCTGGAGTTTTTCAGCCTGGAGAAGATAAGACTTCAAGGTGACCTGTCAGCAGCTTTCCAGTACTTAAAGGGGAGCTACTGGAAAGAATGGGACAGACTCTTCAGCATGGTCTGTTGTCATGAAACAAGGGGAAATGGTTTCAAACTGAAAAAAGACAGATTTAGAATGGATATAAGGAATAAGTATTTTACAGTGAGGGTGCTGAGGCACTGGCACAAGTTGCCTAGGGACATGGTTGATGCCCCATTCCTGGAGACATTCAAAGTAATGCTGGATAAGGTCCTGAGCAACCTGATTGAGCTGTAGTGTCCCTGTTCACTACAGGGAATTGAACTAGATGGCCTTTAAAGGTCCCTCCCAACTCTAAGGATTCTATGGTTCTATGATATAGCACAACAGACCGGAAGGAAAACAGAAAACAAGGGAGTTACCTTAGGTTTAATTTAAAATAGACATCAATTATGGATGTTCATGACTTTTTGGCATAAGGCTTAGTTATCTAAGTTATCGAACAGATATTCTTCTGATGAAGAATAATGAGAAGCAGCGCCGACACTAACTCTTCAGGCTTCCCCTCATCCTTAACCTACCCCGTATCACAGAAGATTGACTATCTCCCCACTAGTCATCAGGCTTCTAGTTTCCCTCAGCTGTCATTTCACACTGATCTTACTCAGCAAGCAATAAGTGCAATCCAGGTCTGTGCTTAGAAATGGGCTGAATTGTTGTCTGCTTCTTTAAATCATCAATTTACATCACGCAGCAACAGAAGCAGTCATGCCTGTGAATTAAAAACTCCAACAAATTATTCTTTTCTTTTTTTCTGTCCTCAGGAAAGAACTAACTATTCTTTAACTATTATCCCACCAAAAAAGACACAAAGACCACTAAGTATTCTGTACCTCTGTTTGTATGTAACTTGGGCTTTATGTCATTTAGGTCATTAATTATCCCTAACAACACTGTAACTTTACTAATGAATGAATCAAGTAAATGATTACAAAAATAATTAAAATACCTAATTCTGTTATTGGGAGAGTCAACTACCCTTTATATTATACTTCCCTTATACTTCCCCTTTCCAGGATAGTCTGTTAACTTGTTTTTCCAAGAAGCATGATGTTAATCAGTATGGTGTTAGTATTCAAATTACATTTACTTATGCTTCTCAAAATAATCCCACCTCATGGTTGATGCTTTGTGATTCATATTCAGAACAACAAAATAAATATTCTGGTAGCAATCACAGAATCCAGAAATCTTAAATTTAAACCATGGATTAGAGATGAGATCTTTCATATTAAGGACAATAATTGCATGGAATGAGAATACTTTATGAAAATTGGTAGTGGCTGTAGCTCTTTTCATTCCAGAGCAACTCAAGAATTTGAGTAAAATTACTTGACCAGTTTTGGCTTTGAGAAAGAAGTGTGGGGTAAAATGGATCAGTGCTGTGAAAAAGTATCCCAGCAGTCAGAATGAGGATTTAGGCTCAGACTCAGAAAGGAACCTAGATGGACAGTAACAGAGACATTCTGACTCAGATGCGCTCATTTTGCATAATCTCTTTTTCCTTTTCCAGAATTTAGGAAAGCCAGGCTTAACAAATGGCACAGACAAGTGTAACATAAAGCTGTTTAAAAAGAGGCAGATAGGAAATTGGCAGAAATTCAGCAACGTTTGTACCATTCACTCCACATGCTTGTTCTTCCACTGGGATTGCTCGTCTTCTCCTTAAAGTATTTTGAAGGGTATTTGCCTCATAGATAATGTGGGGTTGGGATGTTCCATTTTTCTGTAGATGTTTTTTAATGGGCTCGATGAAGTAATCCCCATGGGGTAGATGGAAATATCCAGTCTGAAAATAAGGATAAAACAGTTAATCTCTACTTTCCACTACTAGAAGTCAGAAACAAAATAGACTCTTTTCACATTACCATCCCTGGGCTTTTCTCATAGTGAGTCACTACACTGCAGAATCAAAATATAAAAACAATAGGTTTTCAGCATTCATTTTTCTGCATGCATCATGGTTGCTTTGTACCTCATTAGGGTGTAAGAGGCTAAATGAGAACAGATGAAATATCTTCTTCCTAATATCCTGAAATTCCATGTACTGAGGCAAAGGCTTCCATATCTGTGCAAAGCCACTGAAAGGTCAGGAGTTAATTAGTCAAACACGATGCACTAAGAAGAGTTGCATCTTGTTCTTCTGGCATTTTGCAGCTGTTCCTCAGAGAACAATCCCAGAAGAGAAGCTATTTCATAAGCTAAAAGCGTAATTCTGCACCTACTGAAATGCCACAGATTACACAACTCAAACTGGCTGAACTGCGTGGTCCACTCTCAACTCAGATAGCAACCCCCCCATGCTCCATGAATCCACAAGCTTTGAGTGGAAGAATAAGCAGTTTTTTGTGAATTATAACAAGTTACTTTGGTCATACAATAGACTGGCACACAAAAAGGCTGTAAAATTTCTCATGCTATAGCTTTTGTATCAAACTCCTAAGTTTAATTGAGTACCCTTTGACAGGGCCTTTGAAAGCCATCTGAAGTACACAAGATTCATTTAGATCTCCAGTTGCAATCCAAAAAACACATGCAACTGAGCACAGCCTAGGTCCCTTGAGTCTTAGTTTGCATTTCTGCAGGAACTGCTAACATAGCAAAACCATTATATCTATATAGCCCTTCCATTCTAGAACACACAGAGCAGTACAAAATCTAAAGCAAACAATCTACTAACACCACAGTTCCCACAGCCCAGAGTAGGGATGAGACAATGGATAGAGGTATCCCACTCATTCTTACAGCTCATTTTCCTCTTTGTTTTTGCCCTTTATGTCGTCAGTGCAGACTTCTCAACTTGCACTGGGAAAGGAAAAAATACAGAAACACTGAGATTCTTTAGTAGCCGTATTCTAATTTTAAAGGGTAGATAAATTAAAAAGCACCTTTGAAATACTATGAAATTTTCTAGTTTCCCTCAATAGCTGGGAAAGCCAGCATGAGGACAAGGAAAAGAGGGAAGTCTTCACAGTCTGTCCCACCATCTCTCATAAGTGAAAGTCCTTTCCTTCCAATTTTCCACAGCAAACTGAAATTTAAAAGCCAGAGACTGCCATTGGTTTGTAGGGCAAAGTGATTAGTTACTGGCTTATTGTGTCTGAGTTGTCTCTGTAAGAAGAAAGGCAATCAACATTAAAAAAAATAATGTATGTTAGTAGTGACCTCATTTACAAAGCTCCCGCAACAATGCTTGAATGTCAAAATTCAGCTATCCATCCAAACTTTATGAAGCAGGAGAATAAGTACAAATTCATCATATTTCAAATTTCATATTGCCCATGTAAACACACGTGATCAGAAAAGTTGTTCATTGAGCCAACAGTCACTGGCTATTTACAAAACTTGGCTTTGGATTTTTCACTGATCAATTTTTTTATTCAGTTTCCAAAAATAATTCTTTCACAGAATGGAACATGTTTTCTCAGCCTTAATACTTTCTGCCTGTTATGATGTGGAATATCAATAATACAACAAAAATCATAAAACCATAACACTGCCATAGCAGTTCTATTACAAAGCCAGGTCTACTCTCATACAGTCACAACACTCCATGTCTATGACTATCATCATAGCCCTTATCAGGAATACATGGGTGTCAGTGGTCTATGGGCTGGTTTGGCCCAGTTCTGTGATGATTGGAGCACAGGACCCACGCCCTGGGAAGGGGGAAGGGGAAAAGGAAAAAGGGAAAAGGGAGATGGGCCTAAAAACAAAACAGCACCAATGATCTGAGGAGGAAAGCTTATTTAATAAATAAGATATCAAAAAGCAAAATAACACAATATAATACAATATAATTGGAATTGAAGCTAATAAATCAAATAAAATGAGCAAGAGAGAGTGTCCGATAAACCGAAGGCCTTACGCTAACGCTGAAGGCGAGACGGCAGCGAGCACCCACTGCTGGGTCAGTACCCAAAGGAAAGAAGAGAGTGTCTCGTGACACACAAATAGTTTTTATCTTTCACTCTGTGTGGAAAAACATAATAATACAAAACAACACAAAGTCCTCTGGGGAACGTAGTTCTTCTCTTCTGAGACAGGTATACCCATAACTATCGATGATCCACGGAGCTGGAACATTAACTCTTTTACTCCCAGTGCACTACATGATGTTATGATGTGGAATACCAATACCAAAAATCATAAAACCATGACAATGGGCTACCTGGATCTTGTTTATATGTGTTTCATTCTTCGTATGGACAGACAACTGAATATGCACAAAAATATAGCTGCAGCAGCCTTCTTTGCCTGTCTCCTCTTCATTGTGAGAGTCCTCCTGCACTGGAAAAACTGGAAATTTTGACGTCACTTACTTTCTGGAAGAGGACATGTCTGTGCATCTTCCCCTGATGAAAGCCTGTTCAAACATGAGTAAGTTTGAACAGTTTTGTTCTTTTAAAGAGGTTGATAACAGCCAGAAGTTCCACATTTGTTGGCTACAGATCATTCTAACTTTAGATGATAAAGGCTGCTTCTGCGTTCAACATCCAGATCAAAGTCACTGCAAAGTATGAAGGAGAAGCCTGATAGCAGGGACATACTCCAGACTTTGTGGAGTGTCATCAACTCATAATTCAATTTGTCACAACAGTTTCTGATACCATGAGCCTATCAGAAAGTCTCTCCTTATTGCAAAACAAGCCTGTAAAGTACAAAGACAAGTGCGAACTAGAACTGCAAGCATTTAAGTATAAAAGAAGAAGAACCCTAACTGGCTGGTTTGGCAATACTACTGGTGTGTCCACACAGACATTTCATGTTAGTTCAGTGGTGAGTCACCACAACCAACTCATGGGATTGCATGGAAATATATAAGCCAGCTTTGCCACCAAACATTTAGACTACTGACCAAGCATTTCTAAATCACTGACATGGCTTGCTGCAGTTTTTTCATTTTAGTTCTGATCTCAGGATGAGCCATGAAAAAGTATTTAACCTCAGCCTAAAGTGGTTCTCGGGGCAAGACATGCTTCCTTCACTTCTGTTTCTTACTGCAGGGTTGAAAGGCATACAAAAAATGTCTATGCTTGTAAGACTGCAAAGACAGGAAAGGTAGGGGTGCCTACTCTGTGTATAACAAACTCCACAATGAGGTTAAGAGATGTATAAGGAATCTTTCAATTGAAGTTTGTGCTTCGAGGGTTTTTGAAAGTTTGAAATTTGGATGAAACCATCATTGCAAAATACATAACAAAAGTAATGCCATTACATCTTATGGCCAAGAAAGCCACTGTGATGTTTTCCCTGGGACAGGATCAGGCCAGATCTTAGGTTTCAAAAGGTGTCAGTTATTGTGTAACCAAATATCTCTCAAATATCTCTCTAGGAAATACTTCTGCAAAAGAGTGATCAGGCTCTGGAATAGGCTGCCCAAGGAGGTGGTGGAGTCACCAAGCCTGGAGGTATTAAAAGAACATTTAGACATTGTGTTGAGGGATATGGTTTAGAGAGAACTATTGGTGATAGGTGGACGGTTGGACTGGATGATCTTGTAGGTCTTTTCCAACCTTGGTGATTCTATGATTCTATGATCTCTAAGTGTTCTGTCTTCCCTTCAGTACTGGGGTATCGTCCATCTGTGTTGCTAGCCCTAAATGGTGCATGATGTTATACATACATGGAAAGAAAGCTGGAAGAGAAAGTGGAAATAGAAGGAAGGAAATGATCTGAACTATATTTCTCCCAGCCATCAGTCAGAGAATGCATAACGATTCTTGAGATCAGTTTTAAATACTGTTCTGTATATGTGTACAGAAATGTTTTCTTTCTTACGTTATCTGAAGTACCCTAAGTCAAAGCAAATTTAGGGAGTCTGTCTCCCTTTTTAACAGTCACTGACACTAAATATAACTCAAATATATTTTCAAATGCTTCTTTTTTTTTACCAACTCAACATCACTGCCAAATTACCCACAAACTATCAGAACTAGAACTGCAATTCAGCAGTGGAGTGCACTGAATATAACATTTTACATATAATACTTACATTTTGCTGACATCATAAGTCTATGTTCTTGCTTAACAATAGGTTGGTGGGTTTAGTATGAAGGTAAGGAAAGGACTGGCAATTTAGGACTAACCTGAGCAGTCTATAGGGCTATGAAGAAATGAAACACCTGATAGCATTTATTTTCCTGCTGACAGTTCCATAACATGTCAGACCCACAAAATCCTCATCACAGTCTTACAGTATATCCACCGATAATTCTACTGTGAACATTTAATTTTCTTTCATACCCCAGAGACAGACTTGAAACCAAACAAATGTGACCATACCTTGCACTCTACACATCTATTGCACCTGAAACTTGTGTCCCATGCTGAACTTTGATATGCCTGGTATACAGTGTGAACACAATAAAGCAGCTAGTATTCACACTTGCAAGAGAACTTCCTGATGTAGTAGAAGTAGCACCATGAGAATGCTTTTTAATTATTTTTCTCCTATAAAAAATTTCTGTAGTAAGAAACTGTGCCTAATCCAAACAAGCATTAATCTGTCTTCTGAAACAAGATACTTTATCCTTGCTTTGTTTATTGTGAGTCTGTTTTACTTTTGTCTGATTGATTGGCTGTCAGGCAGAAACAACAATTTTAATTCCTTTGTAGAATCATAAAAAGGAGAACAAATGTTATACATTAAGTTATACATTAAACAAATTAACAATTGCCCAGTCTATCAATTGGAAATATAAAGATCCTGCACTTTGCTGCTTGGATAAAGTTATCACAGTTTAAACCCTATAAATGTGGTGCTTTCAGAAACAGTCTATTACTGAAACAAAAAAAATACAAGTAATATTTTATATTTAAAATGCTAGTCAACTTAGCAAAAAAAAAATAAAAAAAAAATATATATATATAATGAATTCAGTTGCCTACTCCGTCTTCATGAGAAATATGATACTTGTATAAATTTATGTGTAAAACCAAGTGAAATAATTGCAGTGGGAAACACACTGTGCTCACCAATGATGTTTGGGATTATGTGACTGTAAGCCTTCTCAAACCATTCAGGGGCATGGTTTCAAGCAGCTTCCAAAAGAATTTCAGTACTTACAGAGGTTGGTCTTCACAGTTGCACTTTCACTCTCCATGGGCTATTTACCAAAAGGAAATAAGGAGATCAAGTGGAAGAAAACATCACCAATCTTTGAATTAAACTTCAGAGCACTCAGAACTGGTAAATTTCACTTAAATTTTGCTGTTTGTACCTGTTTCTTTGCTGACTCTTAAATATAACAGTGAGTTATTTTGATTTATGATTTCATGCCATGCATACATAAAATATATGTTTGTTTCCTCTTCAGGAGTTTTCAGCATCAACTTTTCTTCTTCTTTTCTTCCATGTCTTGTTGCACGCTTGGTGGTACCATGAACTGCAGTTCCTGCATGCATCCACACAGCCTCAGTATACATAATTGATCCTCTCAGCGAAATCCTCATCATAAGTAAGCAAGCGTTATTTAAATTTATTATAAAATACAAGTACAAAGATCAGCTTTTATCACAAAAAAAGACTATAGTCAAGTTTTTATTATTAT
>VXAB01011527.1:0-24568 GCA_013399175.1 Odontophorus gujanensis
GAAGCAAGTTTTGAGACAAAAGACAGGAAAAGAGTTTCTGTCTTTCACAGATGGCTGATGTGGTTGCTGAGCCACTCTCCATCATATTTGAAAAATAGTGGCTGTTGGGTGAAATCCCTGGTGATTGGAAAAATGGAAACATTTCTCCCACTTCTAAGAAAGGGAGAAAGGATGACTCAGGGAACTACATGTTGGTGAGCCTCATCTCTTTGCCTGAGAAGATCATGGAGCAATTCCTCCTGGTTACCATGTTTGGTCACATAAGAGACAAAGGGGGAATCCGAGACAGCCAGCATGGCTTCACCAAGGGCAGATCTTCCCTGACCAATCTGGTGACCTTCTATGATGGAGTGATGGCACCGGTAGGCAGGGGAAGGGGGACTTCTGCATAACCTTTGACATGGTCCCTCACCACATCCTTCTGTCTAAATTGGAGAGGTATGGATTTGAAAGATGGACTGTTTGATGAATTAGGGACTGATTGACTGGTCACAGCCAAAGGGTTGCGATCAACAGCTCTATGTCTGGGTGGAGGCTGGTCATGAGTGATTTCCCCCAAAGGTCAGTCTTGGGAACAGTGCTCTTCAACATCTTCATTAATGACATAGACGGTGTAATTGAGTGCACACTCAGCAAGTTCTCAGTCAACAACAAAACTGAGTGGTGCAGTAGATACACTAGAGGGAAGGGAAGCCATCCAGAAGGATCTGGACAGGCTGGAGAACTGGGTCTGTGTGAACACAATGAGGCTGAACAAGGTCAAGCGCAAGGTGCTGCACTTGGCATGGGGCAATCCCAGGTATTTATACAGACTAGGGGAAGAACTCCTAGAGAGCAGCCCTGCACAGAAGGACTTGGGGGCCCTGGTGTACGAGAAGCTACAAATGATCCAGCTGTGTACACTTGAAGCCCAGAAGGCCAACTATATCCTGGTTTGCATTAAAAAAGGGATGGCCATCAGGGAGAGGGAAGTGATTGTCCCCCTCTACTCAGTTCTTGGAAGGCCCCATCTGGACTACTGTGTCCATGCCTGGGGGCCCTAGCACAAGAAACATGCAGAGCTCTTGGAGCTGGTCCAGAGGAGAGCCACTGAGATGATCAGGGGGCTGGAGCACCTTTCCTATGAAGAAAGATTGAGGGAACTGGCTTGTTCTGATTGGAGAAGGGAGGGCTCTGGGGAGATCTCATTGTGGCCTTCTAGTACTTGAAGGGAAAGTATAAACAGGAGGACGAATGACTGTTTACATGGGTTGATAGTGATAGGACAAGGAGGAATGGTTTTAAACTAAGGTTAGATGTGAGGAGCAAGTTTTTCACTCAGAGGGTGGTAACACACTGGAACAGGTTGCCCAGAGAGGTTGTGGATGCCCCACCCCTGGACGCATTTAAGACCAGGCTGGATGTGGCTCTGGGCAGCCTGCTCTAGTGGATGGTGACCCTGTCCACAGCAGTGGGGTTGAAACTAGATATCTTTGAGGTCATTTTTCAACTCAGGCTATTCCATGATTCTATGATTCTATGCATTTGAGGAATGGCTGAGAGCCCTGGGGCTGCTCAGCCTGGAGAAGGTTGAGAGGTGATCTCATCACTTTTTGTAAATATGTAGGAGTTAAGTTGATGGTGGCAGACTCATTTCAGTGATGTGAAGCAATAGAACAACGAGCAATGGGCAGAGGCTGGAACACAAGAAGTTCCATCTAAAAACAAGGAAGAATTTATTTACTGCAAGAGTTACACAGCACTGGAACAGGATGCCCAGAGAAGCTGTGGAGTATCTTAGTCTGGAGATATTCAATACCCACCAGGATGCTTTCCTGTGTGACCTGATGTAGAGAACCTGCTTTAGCAGGGGGTTGGACTGGATGATCTCCAGAGGTCCTTTCCAATCCCTACCATTCTGTGACTCAGTG
This sequence comes from Odontophorus gujanensis, assembly GCA_013399175.1. Lineage (NCBI taxonomy): Eukaryota > Metazoa > Chordata > Aves > Galliformes > Odontophoridae > Odontophorus > Odontophorus gujanensis. The sequence continues at coordinate 1,911 of VXAB01011527.1, forward strand.
ATATTCGAATATATTTTTTGGAAATTGGAAGTATCTAAGCTTGTAATTTCTTGCATTTTCATTCTTTTTTCTTTTTCTTTTGGCTTTCCATTTGAAGAAGGCAGACATTTGTATTGTCTTTTTCCAGTATTGTGGCTGTTTAATTCAAATCCTTCTTCAAATTTTTAAAAGTAATGACAAGAACTAAATGGCAGTTTTTAACTCAGATGAAGTGGAATAACTTTTCACTTTCTCTAACTTGTATTTTTTAAGCTTGCCACCTGATTACAATTGACCTTTTTAGTAAAGGCTGGTGCCAAAATAGACAGTGAAGACTCTGACCTTCTTTCTAACCATCTTACTAGCCATCTGCTAATAGCTTTTCTTGCACTTTTTCTCCTCAGCTAATTGTCCTTCAGAAACTCTTTGATGCAATTCTTTGCAAACATTTCACATTTTCCCACTTTAGCTCATGCTCATCTATTCAGACTTCTATTTTCATTTGTTTGGCAGTTGAGGGAAGAGTGAGGGAGGAAAGGTATTAAGGAAGGTTTTAATTTTTTTACTTCTGCAGAACATTAACGGAGTGGGTTGGTTTTTTCTTTGCTTTTCCTTTTATCACTGAAGTACAGCCCTCCAATACACTGTGTATGCAACCAAAAACTGCACTGAGATTATCTATGGGATAAAACAATGCAGCGGAGTAACAAACAGTAAGTACAAGGAAGGAATGACATTACAAACATCACAAGTGAAATGGATGACTAGCATGAGATATCCAAGCAAGTGTCAATTTGCATAAAATCCCACCCTTAAAACCCAGTGAGAATAATGCCATCCAAATTGTCTACAAGATTCTAAAATGTTGTTTGAATTCTAGACCCTACCACCTCTCTGCCCAATACCCAGCCACCTCCCTGCCGAAAAAAAGAAACACAAACAACAACAACAACTACAAAACTGACTGAATATTGGCACATAGAAACTGTAAAAGATGTTATTAAAGCCTTAAAACATGTGAAGGTGAAAGTCATGCTTGAACAAGAACTGCTCAGTAACTGTGACAAAATTCATCCAGAAATACTTCCCNGCTGGTCCAGAGGAGAGCCACTGAGATGATCAGGGGGCTGGAGCACCTTTCCTATGAAGAAAGATTGAGGGAACTGGCTTGTTCTGATTGGAGAAGGGAGGGCTCTGGGGAGATCTCATTGTGGCCTTCTAGTACTTGAAGGGAAAGTATAAACAGGAGGACGAATGACTGTTTACATGGGTTGATAGTGATAGGACAAGGAGGAATGGTTTTAAACTAAGGTTAGATGTGAGGAGCAAGTTTTTCACTCAGAGGGTGGTAACACACTGGAACAGGTTGCCCAGAGAGGTTGTGGATGCCCCACCCCTGGACGCATTTAAGACCAGGCTGGATGTGGCTCTGGGCAGCCTGCTCTAGTGGATGGTGACCCTGTCCACAGCAGTGGGGTTGAAACTAGATATCTTTGAGGTCATTTTTCAACTCAGGCTATTCCATGATTCTATGATTCTATGCATTTGAGGAATGGCTGAGAGCCCTGGGGCTGCTCAGCCTGGAGAAGGTTGAGAGGTGATCTCATCACTTTTTGTAAATATGTAGGAGTTAAGTTGATGGTGGCAGACTCATTTCAGTGATGTGAAGCAATAGAACAACGAGCAATGGGCAGAGGCTGGAACACAAGAAGTTCCATCTAAAAACAAGGAAGAATTTATTTACTGCAAGAGTTACACAGCACTGGAACAGGATGCCCAGAGAAGCTGTGGAGTATCTTAGTCTGGAGATATTCAATACCCACCAGGATGCTTTCCTGTGTGACCTGATGTAGAGAACCTGCTTTAGCAGGGGGTTGGACTGGATGATCTCCAGAGGTCCTTTCCAATCCCTACCATTCTGTGACTCAGTGATATTCGAATATATTTTTTGGAAATTGGAAGTATCTAAGCTTGTAATTTCTTGCATTTTCATTCTTTTTTCTTTTTCTTTTGGCTTTCCATTTGAAGAAGGCAGACATTTGTATTGTCTTTTTCCAGTATTGTGGCTGTTTAATTCAAATCCTTCTTCAAATTTTTAAAAGTAATGACAAGAACTAAATGGCAGTTTTTAACTCAGATGAAGTGGAATAACTTTTCACTTTCTCTAACTTGTATTTTTTAAGCTTGCCACCTGATTACAATTGACCTTTTTAGTAAAGGCTGGTGCCAAAATAGACAGTGAAGACTCTGACCTTCTTTCTAACCATCTTACTAGCCATCTGCTAATAGCTTTTCTTGCACTTTTTCTCCTCAGCTAATTGTCCTTCAGAAACTCTTTGATGCAATTCTTTGCAAACATTTCACATTTTCCCACTTTAGCTCATGCTCATCTATTCAGACTTCTATTTTCATTTGTTTGGCAGTTGAGGGAAGAGTGAGGGAGGAAAGGTATTAAGGAAGGTTTTAATTTTTTTACTTCTGCAGAACATTAACGGAGTGGGTTGGTTTTTTCTTTGCTTTTCCTTTTATCACTGAAGTACAGCCCTCCAATACACTGTGTATGCAACCAAAAACTGCACTGAGATTATCTATGGGATAAAACAATGCAGCGGAGTAACAAACAGTAAGTACAAGGAAGGAATGACATTACAAACATCACAAGTGAAATGGATGACTAGCATGAGATATCCAAGCAAGTGTCAATTTGCATAAAATCCCACCCTTAAAACCCAGTGAGAATAATGCCATCCAAATTGTCTACAAGATTCTAAAATGTTGTTTGAATTCTAGACCCTACCACCTCTCTGCCCAATACCCAGCCACCTCCCTGCCGAAAAAAAGAAACACAAACAACAACAACAACTACAAAACTGACTGAATATTGGCACATAGAAACTGTAAAAGATGTTATTAAAGCCTTAAAACATGTGAAGGTGAAAGTCATGCTTGAACAAGAACTGCTCAGTAACTGTGACAAAATTCATCCAGAAATACTTCCCTTGCAGCTAAAACAAGAGCTAGGTCCCCACAGGACTTGAACTCCTGAGTATGCTCATGAGAATAGCACAGTGTTCATGGAGTGCCACTGAGGCAAAACCAAAAAGAGCTGTTTCTCTCTGTGAGTATTGCAGATTTCCATTTAAAACTAGAAAGCAAGCAGATATTCAAAATTTGTGTATCCTTGAGAGTGTTTTTATTTTGTCATTTTATGTACATCTCTCTAAGGTTGACAAGGTCCAACACTATCTGCAAGCCAAGAATAAAGCCAAGAAGCAAAGTTGTGTGGGAAGGTAAAAGAAGGTTAACAAGTGATACTGACCAGTGTACCCAGCGTGTCCCTACTCCTTAGTTGTCAAATACATTGNAGTTGATGGTGGCAGACTCATTTCAGTGATGTGAAGCAATAGAACAACGAGCAATGGGCAGAGGCTGGAACACAAGAAGTTCCATCTAAAAACAAGGAAGAATTTATTTACTGCAAGAGTTACACAGCACTGGAACAGGATGCCCAGAGAGGCTGTGGAGTATCTTAGTCTGGAGATATTCAATACCCACCAGGATGCTTTCCTGTGTGACCTGATGTAGAGAACCTGCTTTAGCAGGGGGTTGGACTGGATGATCTCCAGAGGTCCTTTCCAATCCCTACCATTCTGTGACTCAGTGATATTCGAATATATTTTTTGGAAATTGGAAGTATCTAAGCTTGTAATTTCTTGCATTTTCATTCTTTTTTCTTTTTCTTTTGGCTTTCCATTTGAAGAAGGCAGACATTTGTATTGTCTTTTTCCAGTATTGTGGCTGTTTAATTCAAATCCTTCTCCTTCAAATTTTTAAAAGTAATGACAAGAACTAAATGGCAGTTTTTAACTCAGATGAAGTGGAATAACTTTTCACTTTCTCTAACTTGTATTTTTTAAGCTTGCCACCTGATTACAATTGACCTTTTTAGTAAAGGCTGGTGCCAAAATAGACAGTGAAGACTCTGACCTTCTTTCTAACCATCTTACTAGCCATCTGCTAATAGCTTTTCTTGCACTTTTTCTCCTCAGCTAATTGTCCTTCAGAAACTCTTTGATGCAATTCTTTGCAAACATTTCACATTTTCCCACTTTAGCTCATGCTCATCTATTCAGACTTCTATTTTCATTTGTTTGGCAGTTGAGGGAAGAGTGAGGGAGGAAAGGTATTAAGGAAGGTTTTAATTTTTTTACTTCTGCAGAACATTAACGGAGTGGGTTGGTTTTTTCTTTGCTTTTCCTTTTATCACTGAAGTACAGCCCTCCAATACACTGTGTATGCAACCAAAAACTGCACTGAGATTATCTATGGGATAAAACAATGCAGCGGAGTAACAAACAGTAAGTACAAGGAAGGAATGACATTACAAACATCACAAGTGAAATGGATGACTAGCATGAGATATCCAAGCAAGTGTCAATTTGCATAAAATCCCACCCTTAAAACCCAGTGAGAATAATGCCATCCAAATTGTCTACAAGATTCTAAAATGTTGTTTGAATTCTAGACCCTACCACCTCTCTGCCCAATACCCAGCCACCTCCCTGCCGAAAAAAAGAAACACAAACAACAACAACAACTACAAAACTGACTGAATATTGGCACATAGAAACTGTAAAAGATGTTATTAAAGCCTTAAAACATGTGAAGGTGAAAGTCATGCTTGAACAAGAACTGCTCAGTAACTGTGACAAAATTCATCCAGAAATACTTCCCTTGCAGCTAAAACAAGAGCTAGGTCCCCACAGGACTTGAACTCCTGAGTATGCTCATGAGAATAGCACAGTGTTCATGGAGTGCCACTGAGGCAAAACCAAAAAGAGCTGTTTCTCTCTGTGAGTATTGCAGATTTCCATTTAAAACTAGAAAGCAAGCAGATATTCAAAATTTGTGTATCCTTGAGAGTGTTTTTATTTTGTCATTTTATGTACATCTCTCTAAGGTTGACAAGGTCCAACACTATCTGCAAGCCAAGAATAAAGCCAAGAAGCAAAGTTGTGTGGGAAGGTAAAAGAAGGTTAACAAGTGATACTGACCAGTGTACCCAGCGTGTCCCTACTCCTTAGTTGTCAAATACATTGCAAAGGCATTAATAAGAACAACTAAGAAGCATCTGTCCTTAGGGAGACTCCAGCAGAATGAATCTACTTGGTACATCTTTCACATTTAACTGTGATTTCTAGGAGTGCATTTTGGAGGCTTTGACAGGGGGGTTGGACTCAATGATCTCTACAGGTCCCTTCCAACCCCTACAATTCTTTGATTCTGTGATTTTACCACAACAGGTCTACGCCTCTTCATGATTTTTTCTGTATTTATAGAAAGGTGACAATATGTACACATGGATGGGGTAGACACATGCTTCTTCACCTATGTCTGTTCTGAGCTGACCAGACACAAATTAATTCTGACACAGAAGTAAGGGCTGCTGCATACAGTGTCATGCAAGATCTGTGGTAACAAGAGACACCAACTCGCACTAAAAACATCTACATTGGAGCTGACTCATTCTTAGGTAGCTCAGAAGATGGCAGGGATAGCCACCCTCAGGCTAGACTGAGCCGTCCATCATCTTACTGCATTTGTAGACAAAGGGGTGCCCTTCAACAGTGCTTGATTTCTTCATGTTGATACCTGCCTCTTCTGTATGGGTAACTTGGCACAAGTAACAAAGCCTCACACATTGGTGTCCAGAGAATTCACGGTCTCCTGGAATCTCATTCTGCAAGGGTAGTTTCCTAATATCCTTCACTTTGCACAAACAGTAAAGGTGCAGATATTGCATAAATTAATAGAAGCAGTATTATTTCTATCCATGATAATATATTTAGCTTTTGTTGGTGACATTCTCCCATATCATCCTCTTTCAACACAGACAAACAGTTGGGAAGGGAGCTTCCATTTTGATTTTTGTTTCTAGCATCTTTGTTTTCACATTCATCATTGCCACACAATAGTTGCCAAGTAAAACAATTGTTAATTCTATTTGCTTATCTGAGCATAAAGACACAGTTCCATGGCCTAATATAGCTATATAATTATTATGAATAAACACAATAAGAATGAAAGTTATTGAGAAAAAAAGTTGATCATAGCATATAGCTTTCACCTCTTCATTACTGAATTAATAGTGGATCAACCAGGGTTCACTGGTTGCAGCAGATACGTTTCATTGTTATTTTAATCTCAGAAATTTCTTCCCCATCACTCTTTGTAAGAGCATTAGTACATAAATAAAGATTAAGTCTTGAGTTTGCTCACAGTAGATACAGACAAACAGGCTATGAGAAGTTTGAGGTTTCTCACAGATATTCAGTCATTTGTGAATACAGAACTAAGAAAATCTACGCAATCTCGTCCAGCCCTTCAATGGATTGCCATTCTCACCCCTCTCTCATCTGCACCTGCACTACCTAAATAATATACACTTGCCTGCTTTACCATGCTGAGACAGACACACTGACAGTTGCAGAACAGAAAGAGCATCTGCCACGTATGTCCTTATGTATTCTAATATCTAACACTAATATCTGTGAATTACCCACACTATTCAAATAATGGTAACTAAAAGACCAGTCAATTGAGGTTCCTCCTGTGATACACTACAGGCAGAAGTGGTGACCTGAGAATCCTCATGGTTTTAAATTCAGGAAAAAATATTTCACTATCTCTTGGTATTTACATACTTCTTACATTCTGTTCTACCATGAATTTCAGATCATGATACCCATTATATTTCATACAGGACAATTACTAAACAGACATCTTTAAAAGCATAGAACACAAAATTCTCCAACAGAAAACAGCCATGGAAGTTATTTTCTTTCCAAAATGTACTCAGTCTGTCCTCATTACTAAAAGTACATTATTTGTTAATAAAACATACCCAAAATGACATAAATCTTAGTTAGCTAAACTGAAATGGGAATTCTAAAAGAAAATCAAGAATACCTAATATACGTCAACATTCTAAAAGTTAACAATATGCCCTTTTCTATCTGAAGCCACTGCTGAGGGATTGCCTGTTGCTGGTACACAACATGAATATTCAAGATTTATGAAGCAATTTTATTTTTTATTTCTGATACATTTAAGGAATAATTCTTCAGTGAAAAAAAAAAGAAAAAACAAATGAAAAGGGGTTGTCTTCTAAAATATTTTCCTTTTGCACTATTAATATTCTTATTCTACCATGACTTCTTGTATTTCTACACCTTACATGCTGTAGTCAACCTGCTTTAACAGGGGGATTGGACTAGGTGATTGCCAGAGGTTCCTTGCAACCCCAACAGTTCTGTGATTTTGTGATTCTGTGACTAAAGCTACAGCTGAAGCATAGATACAGGAAACAGCTGGTTTCCAACACTATTTTTTGGTTCAGTGTATATCAGAGAAATCACTGTGTGGAGAATTTGTTGTAATTCGTGTTTCTAGGCTGTAAGGTTTGAATTTTGAATGAATTGAGTTAACTTGTAAAGACAGCAACAGCTTTTATTGCAATGTCTTCCATATAGTAAGTTATTTTTACGCTGATAGTTTTGCAGATGGATGTGTTTAGTATGTTATTTGCCAGATAGTGATTACTGATGCCCTGGAAGAAGCAAGTCTGTAAAGTGACAATTTTCTTCCTGAATATGCAATTTTTAAATAGACTACATGAAGTTTTTAGTTCAATTTGGGAAAATTCTTTATCCCTGTAATCTTTTTCAATCTAAGAGGAAAAAAATGTATAGCAAAAGGCTTGTATATTTTGTTTTATTCTCTGAAGTTGTATATCATTTTCCATTCATTCTTAAATGCTGAACAAATAAAAAAACATGTCTATAAATTTTTTCAAGATTCTGAAGTCTTCTGGGTATACAGTGTGAATCATATAAATTGAGCCTGGTTAATATTTTCAAAGTGGCATTCTTAGCGCAACGTATGTAAAACAGAATTTCTTTGAAATATCTCAAACTGACTTTTATATAAAATGAGTTACTTAATATTTTAGATATCTGGAACTGTATACTCCTCTACCTATTAAGGAAAAGTAGTAGTTTTTTGTTTCGAGGAAAGGACATGAGGACTGATCTTGCAAATTCTTCTACACATAATTAGCATTAACCCTTGCTACAGCCTGTACATTATTGGGATTGGAGTTACATTTGTGCACATGATAATTCATAATTTATTTCCTTCCCTCAACAGTGAACCAGTGATATTCTAGAAATAATGATTGGAATGATGAGCAATAGTATAGCAAGTAATGACTCATCTGCACTTTCAGAGATCACATTTGTACACTTGACCTATAGAGCTAAACAAGCCATGCAATTCAACCTAACAATTTTAAATTCAAGTATAATTTTCCTGAGCACTTCTATCAATTGCAGAATTAGTCATGCAAAGTGAGGAAAAACTTTAAAAATATAAACAATTAAATATGATGTACAAAAGTACATTGCAGTTAAGCAAAAATGTACAGGCAGTTTAGTCTCTTATGGGAGCATGACAGTACAGATGTGGTGAGCTAGTGCTTGTGAGGGGTCCACAGGCTCAGTCTTAAAATGCCTTATACCCATAGCCATTAGCACACATACTGCACAAGCCTGTGGAATTCAATATGCACATCCGTACACTTATAGTTAACCCCCTGCACTTCTCTCCATATGAGTTACAGAGAGAAAACAGTTTTGATACAAGGTTGTTCGTTTGCATGAGTCTCAGGGTTAAGTTCCTACCCTTGCCACCAATTGTGACTTTCCCCTGTAACAAAAATATGAAATCAGATACATGAGATTGCTGTGGCAAAAGGAAGACTATGAAATAGCTACTTACAGCAGTAAACACTAAAATGCATTTTAAAAGTACCTAATAAAGGAATCTATTTATCTGCAAGTGACTAAAGTCTAGCCTTCTTAAATTTATTCTTTAATGATAGTGGTCATCAAAACTTGATTTAATTTTACTACAAGTTATAATTTAAGAGCCCTAACACTTCTAAGATACTACTGTGTAATAGCCCTTATCTCCACATACATTCATGGAGAGTCTCAAATACATCTCATTTTTTGTTTTAAATGTGCCTTGTTCCTGTAGAACTTTTGAGGATATTCTCAATAATTTTGTTGGAATCATTCTATTGACTTCATTTTCCAGATAGCAGTCCTTACAAAATTCACATTACATGAACTATACAGAGGCTATGACAATATTTGGAACGTGTTGTTGAAGTAGCTTAGTACACATGTAACTGCTGTACATGCCATGGAATCTGAGATTTCTCTACCTATAGGTAGACTGTCTGCCATGTCATACTAAGATTTCTTTTTTCCTTTGGGAGAACTTCCATGTAATATCCTAGCACTTCTAATGCCCTGCTTCATTTGTTAATGGGACAACAGTTAACTGTGAAGTTAATAGTTAATAGTGGTATTTTGTCCCATGCAGAAACATAGTCGCACACATTTCTTGCAAGGAAGAGAGCATATAATGTTCAAAACTAATGAATTTTATTATCTCTTTACTTGTGCTATTTCACTGTTACTATAGAAGCCCACTGGTGGCAACCATTTTCAGATGCACATCTATTTCTTTCCAGGTTGGAATGAAAACACCAGCTAAGTGATCAACACTCTGTGTTAAGACTATGAAGATCAAATCTACAAAAACACTTTGCATAGTGTTTTGTATACCAAACTGCTCATTCTTTATCTTTGGAATGTTTTGATATTTTTTGCTTTGTTTTGTTGCTTTTTTTTTCCTCAGCAACTCACAGAACACATTCCTATTATATTTACTTGAATTTCCACTATACTGAGAACCCATGCATCACTGGTTGCTTAGACACTTTAGTATGTGCAGCACAGAACATTTCCCAAAGCCCACTGATCTTTATTTGAAAGTAATTACTATCAAATAAACACTATGTTTTGCTATGTGTTTAATTGTATAATTATAAATGTGGGGAGTAATGGAAAGAAAAAGAACCTAGCACATTAAATTAGTTTTACAGACGTCCAGAGGATTAAACAGCAAAATTTTATAGTTTGCTCAAGAACATATGAGGTTTAGTTCTCTTTCCCAAGAGGAAAAGAACACAGACATTAATTAAAAGGTAGGAGGGCTTGACAGATTCCAAAGAAAGTTGATGGACTCCAAAGCAGTTCAAGTATCATACCAAAGTAAAAGCTTTCTCTGTTTTGAAGGAATGTGGAAAGCAAACAATAAAGCCTTCTGCTACTTCTCACATAAAACTACTACCAATATTATATTTGAATTCTTAAATTAATTAACATTTTGAGTCAGACTGTTTGACCTTGCTATTTTTCCTGAGCCAGTAAAATATAAGGGTTGGCTTTGGTGTGAACATTGAAGAGTATTTGGGAGGTGTTCTCATGAGCATGGAAATAAAAGGCAGTCCCAGTATGCCTTCCCTTTCACTGTTGATGCCTTGAAGAATTTTATGAGAAAAAAAAAGAAGGCAAGATATGTACATACAAGATGTGGAAAATGTACAGACAATTGACAGTTTCTTATAAACCATTAATGTCCTCTTGTGGTAATTGGATGATATTTTAGAATCCACCAGGTCTAACCTGGAATGGAGACGGGCATTAAGGAGAAAACGTCAGCATTTCTCTAAACACAAATTCTGCGGACAGTTAGGATTTTAATGATTTTGTGAGGAAAGTTTTATGTAGTATCAAGCATCATTCAACTTTTAAACCGGAGTGCTCTGCTGGAGAAAGGGATGCTGATTATAAATACAGTTACTTGCAGAGTCCTGAATGTCTTTCCTTCGCATCTAAAAATAATTGTCCCAGAAGAAGTTGTCCCCAGACACAGTGTCCTACTCTTATCTAGTCATCAGTCATCATACAGAAAGAGATCAGAAGGACACTGCAGAGAAAGAAGATCTATCTGTGCTGCAGGATTTGCATGCAATTAACTGATTAAAATGAATCTTCCATGAGAGAAGAATATCTGTACAGTGGGCTGATCTCTTTGTGTCTGAGCATGCTTATGTTGTGATTTTGCTTATTTCAGACTTGATCATATTGTTTGTACCCCAGTGTCTGGGGTCTGGTTGGGAAGGTGCTAACTGTCCCCATAGCAATCCATAGAGTGCTGTGTTCTGACCTTGTAGCTAGAGCAGCACTGATATCACAACATTGAGGCTTTCTCCAGCATTCTCAAAGCCAGTATGCTGTGGGTGGGCAAGAGATGGGGAGGGGATATCTCCAGGATAGCTTACCTAAATGTGCCAAAGGGGTATTGCATGCCACATGAAGTTACAATCGTCAATAAAAGCTAGGAAACGGGAAGGAGAAGGGGGGGTTCTCATTATGAAAACATCTGTTGTCCTGAACAGCCACTACACATACTAAGGTCTGGATACCCAAGACATGGGCAACCATCATGTTCTAATGGGAAGTAGAGAAAATTTGTTTTCTTCTTTCTGTTTGCTTCCATGTGGTCTTCACATGTTTCTTTCTTCTCTTTTCCTTTTAATTTAGCTATCCTTAATTCAACATGTGAGCCCTTTTTTCCATTGCAAATTCTCCCTCCCCACTTCCTTTGAGAACAGAGAGTGGTTGTGGTGGACTTCAGCTGCTCATTGGGGTGAAACCACCACATCCAGTCTTTTTCTTTCAAGCAGGATTTTTTTGAAAATTTCCCCAAATTGTGCAAGAAGAGAGTTCCTCTTTCCTCAGTGACACAGTGACAAAAACCTCTAATTAGGAGCTGTAGAAGCTTTAGCATTTAGCACATTTAAGGTGAGATATAGGCAACAGTAGACTTGAAATAACAAACAATGCTACTGAAATAAAAATCATAGGAGAAATTTTCTATCTCTAAGGTTAAGGATTTATTTTCTCAGAATGCTAATCATTACTGACTTAAAGTTAAATTTTAAGAATCAACAAATTTGTTTAACAGAGGCAGAATTTCTCATGCAAAAACTTCCCTCTGCATTACTGACAAAACAGAAAGATCAAAAGTAACAAAAGTAGTTACAAAAAATGTAATTTACTTTTAAAAAATAGCTTGAGATTTTGAGGTTAGTTTAACTTCTTCAAACTAAAAAAAAAAAAAAAAGGGATAAAATGTAGAGAAAGCGAGAAAGCTTTCCAGGAAAACACTGCATTTGCCATGAAGTTCCCACCCTTAAAACTTTTGTGTGACATTGAAGTCATGATTTGAGACTAGCTTTGAAAGCTGATTATTTCATTCAGGCTTGGAATTTCATCAGGACTGTCTGATTTTCTCCCACTGAGAAAATAAGATGAATGTCCTACCTACCTGTAAAGAAAAATGTATTCAAATACCTGCTTATACTGAAAGCTCTATACAACTCATTCCTAATGTACATGGAATAGAAATATTAAAATAAACTGGTAATAATGCCACATTCCACTGTAGTAAGGACACATATAGTATGGAAACAACAACAGCTTGAGTCAACTGATTCAGTTCCCCAACCATACTCATAACTGTAATTGATGTCAACATTTATTTTTCATTTCTTTGTTACATAGATTATTACACTGATTGGTCACTTCAATAATTTTGTGAATTATTGATTCTGAAATAAATTATAAAGACAAATTCATACAATATCAGAATACACCTACAGGAATCAACTTAGAATACAACAAAATGTAATGGGAAATAGGGATTGATTCTGAGAGGAGCATTCTACTAGAAAACCTTTCCCTGTACAAATAATACCATTCTTCCAAACTGTATTTTGTGGAACAAAATGGTGACGTTCCTAATGTAAGTAAATCATACTAAAGTTCTCCAGGATAATTCTGGTGATTCTGAAGATTACTGAACCATTTCTCTTCCCTGAAAAAAAAACTGAACATAATTTTATAAGTCAAAACTGGCCCAGTATACTGTGTCCAACAAAGTCACAAAAACTGAATTAAAATACTGGAAGTATGGTGTGAAATATAATAGGGTCAAGTCTGAAGTGTCTCACAAAGACTGGAGGATAAATGACTGAGTAAGCAGCAGTTCTACAAAGGAAGATTTGATGATGATGGGGATTGCAATGTTATTAAGATTCAATAGTAACTCACTGCTACGACTTAGTCGAATTTTATGTTATCATGGACAAATACAGCCACGTTTTCTCTTAGTAGTTGAGTCGTCCATACTACAGTACATGTCATTACGTGGGAAGTGCTGAGTCACAGCCTGAACCACTGAATGAGCACCTGAAGGAAAGACTTGGTCAACCCTGGGAGCACAAGTGTAGACAATTCACCTGTGTGACCGGAAGGGGTGGAGCCAGGCTCAGCCCCTCTTAGACCTCATTTACGGGCTGACTGCCACCAGGAAGTTCTAATATGTATTCTCCAAGTGAGAACTCTTTGCTGTCCTTTTTGGGTCCTCCTTTTCGGAGTTAGTTCCACTGAGTTGGAAATACAAATAAATATCTTTGTCAAGCCTCAGAACTAAGGGTCCAAAGAAAGCACAGAAATATAGACTGGCCTCAGATGGAGATGAGAATTCCATAGCAGAGCTTAGCTTAAAGTGGCATAGCCACTCACCCTTCACCTCTGTGTTGCTGGTGCCTACCCTGTATGTGGTTCTGTAAGTGTCGTGAATTGGGATCTGCCTTCATCTTCTCTTTTTCTGCACATCATAGTGTATGAATTCATTGCAAGTTTCAGTTGAATGGTTATAGGTATATCTGTCACACTATCTTGGGGAAAATACTCTTTCATGCAAATACAGGTTCAACACATATTGGTTATTAGCCAAGGTCAAGTGAACCAGCAGTTCAGTTCTCAGTAGTCATTCTTGTTTGGGCATTTGATTATTGCATTCCAGTCTTCCTTTACAATTTGCAGAGATTTAGAATTAAGAAAGTGATTTTATTCTCAAATAGTACCTGTCTAGAACTGTGAGTAAATGTTGCTTGTATTAGATGACAATAGAGAGAGGGTAAAAAATATCTTCAGTCGGGCTGTGTGAATAATTTATTTTTATGTTTAATGGTCATACTGGAGGAAAAAAAGATAAAAAAAAAGGAGTGTAAATCAAAATACATTTAATACTTACCAATTTTAATTTGGCTTAAAATGATATATTTCATTAATAACTAAGAATACTCAATCAGTGAGCTGTACATCACCTCAGTAAGACAATGTGCTTCCAAGCAGCACAGCTTTTTGACATGATGCCAAATTCTGGGTTAATATTAATGCTTGGAAAGATTACTAACTGCTCTACTGAATTATTACTTTTCCTGAGGGACCCAAATATCCTTTGGATATCATTCCTCCAAGTAAAGCAGGCACTTACTGCTGGACAGCCAGAGATCACTGCACCAGCTGAAAGGGTCTGGAAGTTGCAAAATCTCAGGAGTGAGAGATAAGGCACAGCAGTAGCAAATGGTGGTACCAAAGAAAGCCAGGTGGAGGATTCAGAAGATTCCCAGCTGAATAAGCAGGTGAGGAATTTTGAAAGAACAAATGACTACTCATTCTGCCTCTGAACAGGCATATGTTGCCAAAGTTATGATAGAACTATCTCATAATAAATTGAACTTATGCGCAGCATATCCTGTGGTCATGAGAGCTTTTAATAGTATAGGGCGAAGGTCCTCACTTTCCATATCTAGTAGAAAGAACTACAGAATAATAACCACACTGCAGGCAACAGAATCATTTCACAAATAATCATTTTCACAGAATATCCCAAATTGGAAGGGACCCATAAGAATCACTGAGTCCAACTTGCAACTCCACGAGACCACTCAAAAATCAAATCATATGACTGAGAGCATTGTCCGGACACTTCTTGAACTCTGGCTAGCTCCATGCTGTGATCATTGACCTGGGAAGCCTGTGCCAGGATCTGGACACCCTCTGGCGGAGAAACTTTTCTTGATATCCAACCTGAACCTCCCCTGTTGCACCTCCATGCCATTCCCTCAGGTTCTACCATTGTCACCAAAGAGAGTTCAGCACTGCCCCTTCGCTACCCTATAAGGAGCTGTACTGTAAGGAGATTGCCACCATGATGTCCCCCCTCAGACTCCTTATGTCTGGGCTGAACAAATCAAGGTACCTCGGCTGCTCTTCATGTCTTCTCCTCTAGACCCATCACCATCCTTGTAGCCATCCTTAGAACAGTTTGTGTCCTTCTTGTACTGTGGTGCCCAAAACTGCACACAGTACTCAAGGCCACACCAGTGCAGTTTAGAGTGGGACAATCGCTCCCCTCTTCTGGATGGCAATACTGTGTTTGATGTACCCTGGGATACAGTTGGCCTTCCTGGCTGTCTGGGGACACTGTTGAGCCATGTTCAACTTGCTGTCAATCAGGACCCCCAGGTCTCTTTCAGAAGGGCTGCTCTCTGGCATCTCATTCCCCAGTCTAGACACATAGCCAGGATTGCCCCTTCCCCTGTTCAAAATCTAACACTTATTAAACTTCATGTGATTGGTGATTGCCCAGCGCTCTAATCTCTCTAGATCTCTCACTAAGAGAGATCTGACTTCATCCTTGATACAGTCAACAGATTCTCCCAATTTAGTATCATCAGCAAAATTGCTCAAATAACCTTCTAGTCCTACATCCAAGTAATTTATAAAAACATTCAAGAGAACTGGCCCTGAAATAGAACCTTGGGGAACCACACTAGTGACAATCTGTCAGCCTGGTGTAACCCCATTTACTATAAACATTTGCATCTGACCCATCAGTCAATTGCTCATCATTTGCATTATGTTTTTGTCTAGCCACATGCTGTACATTTTGTCCGGAAAGATATTCTGAGAAACAACATCAAAAGCTCTACTGAAAAACAGATAACATCAGCTGGCCTCCCTTAGTTATCTAGATGACCTTCTCATGAAAGGAAATAAAGTTAAACAGGACCTTCCCCTCATGAACTCATTTTGGCTGCTACCAATGACTGCTTTGTCCTTCAGGTGTTTCTCAGTAACTTCTAGCATAATTTTCTCCATAATTTTACCAGGCACTGAAGTGAGACTGACAGGCCTGTAATTAAAAAGGTCTTCTTTCTTGAACTTCTTGAAAATTAAAACAACATTTGCCAGCTTCCAGTCGACCGGGATTTCTCCAAATTCCTAAGACTACTGAAAAATAATTGAGAAAGATCTCACAATGACATTGGATGGATATCTGAGTATTCTAGGATGAATCCCATTGGTTCCCATGAACTTATATGCATCTAGATGAAACTGCAAATCCTGCGCAAGCTTGAGGTTGACTGGAAATTGATCAGTACCACAGTCATGGTCTTCCAGCTTGGGGAACCAATGGTGTCAGAGTCCATCATCAGTGCTGAAGACAGAGAGAGACACATAAAGCATTAAATGTCTGGAAGGCTGAAGTGCCCCCATAAGGACAACGGTAGTTGATCCAGAGGTCTCCCTTTGTTTTTATTCTTTTAAACAACATTTCATTGGTGTTATCATCCTGGATGTTTTCTGGGTGGCCTACAGTAGACTCCCACAGCAACATCCCCTTTATTTGCTTGTCTCTTAAATATTACACAGAAGCTCTCAACCAATAGTCAACAACTGACAGCTCCCTCTATTACATACAGCACCTCTGTCCATCTCACCTGCCCTGCCTGTCGCTTCCGAAGAGCCCGTAGCTGTCCAACACAGCACACTAGTCACAAGACCCTTCCCACCAGGTTTAACTTACACAGATTATGCCACAACTCTGGGCAAGAGCAAGATCATATTGCACAGGGTCACATCCAACCCTGCCTTGGACACCTCCAGAGATGGGACATCCACAGCTTCTCTGGGCAATCTGTTACAGCACCTCATCACTCTCTCAGTAAAAACTTCCGTCTGACCTAATCTAAATCTTCCTTCCTTTACTTTAAAAATCATTCCCCCTTGTCCTGTCACTATCTACCCATGAAAAAAGTTGATTTCCTTTATATTTATAAAGTGCCTTTAAATATTGGAAGGCTGCAACTAGGCCTCCCTGCAACCTTCTCTTCTTCAGGCTGAACAATACAAGTTTCTTCAGCCTGCCTTCATAGGAAAGCTGCTCCAGCCCTTGGGTCATCTTCACAGCCTTCCTCTGGACCCTCTCAAACTGCTCCACTTCTTTCCAGTTCTAGGGGCCCCAGACCTGGATGCAGTACTACAGATGGGGCCTCACAAGGGCAGAGTAGAGGGGGACTATCACCTCCCTCAATCCTATTCAGATGTAACCCAGGACACCATTGGTATTCTGGGCTGCAATTACACACTGCTGGCTCATGTTAAATTTTTCATCAATCAGGTCCTCTAAGTCCTTCTTATCAGGGCTACTCTCAAGGAGTGCTTCTCCCAGTTTGTATACATATCTGGGATTACCTTGACCCAAATGCAACACCTTGCATTTTGCTTTGTTGAACCTTGTTTGGTTCACAAGTGCACATTAGCATGCAGTCCTTCTGATAGTGGTGTGATATTACATAGCTTATCTCCAACAGAAACGTTTTTGTTTTTTTCCTTTCCCCCTTCAAATCTAATTTAACGCCCTATCAATCAGACTGTCAACTCCTGTACAAAAAATGCCTTTCCTTGTTTGAGAAACGTGCACTCCATCAGATGCCAGTGAGACCTCAGTGGCCACATGTTCCCACAGGAGCTCCATCCAGGTGGCTGCATTTCTTCCTGTGGCTGGAGAGGCCACATGGGACACAGAAGACATGGTTTTCTGCTGGGTGGATTCCATGGTGGAGCTCCTCATGAGCTTACAACCACTACTGGAAACCACAGTGACAGTGATCTCCCTGAACACGCTGCCTACACGAGCTGCCTGCCAACTGCTGTGTCATGCCTTTACTGATATGCCACACCCTGTTCACCATGCTCCATTTACTTTTTTTGACACTATAAGGAAACGTATTTGCCTGTGGCTGCATACAATTCCAAATTTCTCAAGCAGCCTGGGCCTTCTCTCTGTTGGAGACAGGACTGTTGGTGTAGTTCTTTCTCTTCTAGTGTATTACTCCAATTCAAACTTCCAGGGCACTGCTTTGACACATCTAGATGCCTGTGGTAGACCTGCTGTCAGAAAAGGTCAGCTGCATCCTGTATCCTGGCATGCTACAGTAAGCAAGCAAGATGTGTCAGTGCAGTTATGGTGAAGCTCTCAGTCCACATGCAATTGATGTGAATGCATTAATATCAAAGCCTTAGTTCCATCTCATCTTGCTCTCCTCAGCCTTTCAACTCTTCACCTGCACTTGGTAGAGACAGCATCAGTAGTTAATTTTAGCATAGCAGTGGTCTGTTTTGAAAGGGATGCTAAACCTGCTCTTTGCTGTGCTGCTGGAAGGATTAGAGATTAAAAAGACTGGACAAAACAGGATGCACCCTGGGACATTTCACAGGGAGCTGTAGCATTCAGCATCATGGTTGCTAGGGAGATTATGTTCAAGTAGTCTTTATTCCAGGTAGAACAATGGGTCCTTTAAGCACACATCACTAATTAAGTTTATTTTTTGCAGTTTCCATTAATAGGTGTTTATCCAGAAGCAATTTTTTTTATTCTTTTCTATCAGCATGAGTAGGTGCCATTGTGCACAGCAGGATTTGGAAATATCCAACAGCTTCTAGAAGCCCTGCGCAGCAAGACCTGGCCTGGGGAGTGTGAGGTGGGAGGAGGGAGCTTGGCACTGCTGGAGTACTGTCTGCACAGAATAGATTGTTATGTTTGATAGACAGTACATTTCTAAGGATGGATTTTGTGAACTAATAAAACCAAAGACACAGAAGTTGCTTGTACCTGCAGTACTCACTGATATTTTGGTTCTTACTCCAGGGAGTCCAGAACATTATAGACTAAATTTATCAAGAGACTACAGGGAAGGACTTTTCAAAACTAACAAATTAATGGGTTTCCTATCCATATTAATCTTTCTAATTCCCTTGAAAAGGAGACTTCTAACAATCACTGTATTTTTTTATTTTATTTTGTGTGGGGGGAGGGGCGGGAGGGGGGTACAGAACTGCCTTGACGTGATAACACCACAGCTTAATTATCTGAAAATACAAATTTTGCTTAAAAATGAGTCATTATCACTAGGGAAATTTAAAAAAAAAAAAAAAAAAAGAATACACAGAACTGTTAATTAAAAAGTATAATTTACGTCACATTTACCTCATTAGGAATGGTAGGAAGTTCCATACAAACGTGCAGAAGAACTTCTTTACTTTGAGGATGTTGGAGCACTGGAAAAGGTTGCCCAGAGAGGTTGCAGAGTCTCCTTCTATGGAGAAACTCAGGACCCACCTGGACACCTACCTCTGCGACTTATTGTAGGGAATCTGCTTTAGCATGGATTTTGAACTTGATGATCTTCAGATGTCCCTTCCAATCCCTTCAATTCTGTGATTCCATGATATAAATTCCACAGGCAGTTCAATATTTGTACAAATTTGCACATCTACTGCTGCAAATTTTGGTAGGTATGAAGGCTGTTGGAATTACCATTGTCAGCCTTGCCAACATGTATGTAATGCTTATTGGTTTAAGGACTAGGTTTTTCCTCTACTGCAACAGCTTAGAGATGGTAAAAAGATAATGCTTTTGGATATTTGCACTTGGCTGAGGAGTTATGCAACGTAGTAGCCTAATCATGTCTCAGACATGCTTGTTTCTGTTCATCAATTACAAGGAAAATGATCATAGAGTGAATAGTACAGAAGAAAATCTATGGTTTCAAAGCACGATAATTTCTTGATGCTTCCACCTGTCCATGATTAATCTATTTTTCTCTATCTTACTGATAACAGTGTTATTTCCTGAGTTCTTAAGCATAAACTAGTATGTTGTGATTATATTGTTGGTCTCTACAGAGTTATCTCATAAGGGCTGGGGCAGAGATCAGAAAAAATCTTTAAGGAATGCATCACTTCACAGGATAAATACATCAAGATCATCTTCTTCTTCAAAAAAAAAGAGAAGTGATGAAAACTGAGTTACAGGTCCTCTGCTGAAGAAAATTCTTGGATTAACTTGGTCTCAAATTTAAATGAAAACCATCTTTCAATTCAATTTTATAATTACTTACAGAAGTCAGAAGCTTGTTTCAGGTAGAGACAATGATTTCATTGTTTAGAGGTGGCTGTTTGAATGGAGGGCAAACTGAAACTCCTGTCCATTCCAGGGATCCCTCCAGTAATCTCTCCAGTTCCAGTTTATTACCCAAAGATCAACAGCTCTTCTCTGATTGTACAGAACTGGCAAGCTCTTGTTAGTATGAAACACTAGCTTCGTTGCGGTTAAATCTTCAGAAGGCAGCTCAGTGCCACACAGCTCAACCCAACTGGGATGGGGGAGACAACAGGAAAAGCAGAAGTGCAAGAATTTGTAGGTTGAGATAACTGTGTTTACAATTAACTATGTAAAGCAAAAGCCGTGCCCACAGGTAGGGCAAAAAGAGGAATTCATTTGCTATTTTCCATCAACAGGCAGATGATCTTTCCATTTCCAGGAAAGCAGGATCTATCACACTTAACAGTTTATTGAAAATATAAATACCATCATATATAATCATATATGCCCCCTCAGTTCCTCACTCTTTTCTCAGCTTTTATTGCTGAGCATAATGTCATATGGTATGGGATATCTCTTTGGCCTATTAGGGTCACCTGTCCTGGTTGTGTTTCCTCCTTGTGCACCACCAGTTCCTTGCTGGCAGGGTATCACAAGAAGCTGAAAAGTCCTTGACCACATGCAGTGCTTCTCTACAACAATTAGAACTGGTGTGTTATTACCACTATTTTCATCCAAAACCAGAACACAAGATCTGGTGTCAAAACATAAGATTTTTACAAAGAGAAATAGCACTATTGCAGCCAAAACTAGGACAAACTTTTACATTCGATGTCAATAGAAGGTAAAGATCTTTCTATTCCTCTGTACCAAATCAATAGTTTGCAACCATGTGTTTTTTGAACTACTGTCATTATATGCTCTATGCCACTCACTGTATGCCCCATGCCACTCAGAGCCTCAAGCAACATTTCTACTGTAGAAATTCCTATGAAACTTGAGTAAATCCAGTGAGAATTCCATGGAGGATATCCTACTTCAGGTATACCTTGAATAGCCACAGGGTAGATCAGTTCAACTTTTTTTATCCAAAAGTAGAAGAAAAAGGAGAATTACATGGGACACATGCAAATATACACTGGGAGGAGCTGTGTGGAACTAGACTGAAGTTCCATCTATCTCCATATCAGGCACCTAGTGAAGAGTAAAAGGAAAGNAAAATATAAATACCATCATATATAATCATATATGCCCCCTCAGTTCCTCACTCTTTTCTCAGCTTTTATTGTTGAGCATAATGTCATATGGTATGGGATATCTCTTTGGCCTATTAGGGTCACCTGTCCTGGTTGTGTCTCCTCCTTGTGCACCACCAGTTCCTTGCTGGCAGGGTATCACAAGAAGCTGAAAAGTCCTTGACCACATGCAGTGCTTCTCTACAACAATTAGAACTGGTGTGTTATTACCACTATTTTCATCCAAAACCAGAACACAAGATCTGGTGTCAAAACATAAGATTTTTACAAAGAGAAATAGCACTATTGCAGCCAAAACTAGGACAAACTTTTACATATGTCAATAGAAGGTAAAGATCTTTCTATTCCTCTGTACCAAATCAATAGTTTGCAACCATGTGTTTTTTGAACTACTGTCATTATATGCTCTATGCCACTCACTGTATGCCCCATGCCACTCAGAGCCTCAAGCAACATTTCTACTGTAGAAATTCCTATGAAACTTGAGTAAATCCAGTGAGAATTCCATGGAGGATATCCTACTTCAGGTATACCTTGAATAGCCACAGGGTAGATCAGTTCAACTTTTTTTATCCAAAAGTAGAAGAAAAAGGAGAATTACATGGGACACATGCAAATATACACTGGGAGGAGCTGTGTGGAACTAGACTGAAGTTCCATCTATCTCCATATCAGGCACCTAGTGAAGAGTAAAAGGAAAGAACAAACCTTTATAAGAACAAAGCAGACATTTTCCTTGAACAGTCACATCATCTCGGTTATTTGTAGCTCAGGAATGTCCTGAGTTAGAGTTAATATCAATGCACTCTTCTAATCAATTTTTCAGACCTTCTACCGAGATTTTTGAATCTACCTACAATAAAGAAGACAATTTTCTGAGGCAAGAAGTTCCTCAGTAGTTTAGAAGTGTGAAAAAGATGCTTTTTTGCCTCTTTTAAACTTACATGTTCTTTCTTAGTCCCTGAAAGCTATTTTATTTAGAATGATACTATATGGAAAGAAGAAGGACCTTTATTCTACCATGAATCCTCTTTTTGCTAACAACAACATCTCCTCAAAATAAACCTTTTCCTTTCTTTATTTTTCAAATATTCTTAAGCCAGAAAACCCAAGTCAACTACTTTCAGTAGTTACAAGTCATTTGAGAGTTTTTCAGCATCCTTCAATGTGAGCAGAAGCATTGTGTTCTTTCTCTGACACTCACCATTGCAATCACAGTGTCAATTATTTATTATCAGGTTTGTAGTTTAGAAAACAGCACACGTAACCCAGTTGTTTCAGGTAAAGAATTACTTAACACCTTTTGCTCTTCTGATTTAATTACCTTTCAGTTTCTGACGTTTCTCTTTTTCCTTTCCTTTC
>VXAB01011529.1:0-71527 GCA_013399175.1 Odontophorus gujanensis
ATATACTTTTTTTTTCACAGGAAAGGCTTTCTACAGTTTTATCTATTTAATAATGCATAAGATGAAGTCAAAGCCTTCAGGTAACTTGACAGAAAAGAAAACAGAGAAAAGACTAAAGAGTACAAATGTAATAAACCACATATTGGCAAAACTGAAAGAAAGAAAAAAACTTCGGCAAAAATGAGTTGTTCAAGATAGAAATTCAGCCTTCTGCATTTACATTTTAAAAATGCATCCTGTCAGACTGACTGTTTATAGAATATTCCCTTATGTAAGTAGCATCTGGAAGATCTGTTCCAGTGGCAGCCCAGTACCAGTACTAAAAGACTGTGAACAGTTATATATATGCTCATAAATTGAGTCTTTATATGCTTGTGGACGTCATATAATCCTTATGTTAATCACTGGAGCAAGTAAGTAGACCTGAAAATCAGCAAGATTGGCGAAAATAGTGAATGCAAATAATTTAGGTAAAAAAAATATATTTGCATCTTCAGACAACATTTGCAGCTCACTGCATACCAAGTTAATTAATTCAGGAAAACCCTCCTGTTAATAGGCAATACTGAAGAAAAACAAGTCAGGTTTTAATACATTATTATTCTGTTCTGTTATCATTAACATCTTTATTAACTTGATGAGATATTTCAACAAATACAGGGCATGTCCTCTTTTACACCACCATTTTGCATATGCATTTGGAAAAGACATTGTCATGGTCTCTAACTTGGTGTTTTCATCAAGCACTAAGAAGCTGTGGTCAGTGCCCTTGAAGGCATGTACTGTTTACTCTCCAGGTTAGACCTTGCCTGTTCTCCATTAACAAACTAAGCAGCAGGATAGATGTTGGATTGAAATATTGTTTCGGTAATCTCTGTTTTAGAACTCATGATTCATTTCATTCTTTTTTTGTTGTTGTTTAAATCACTGTTTTTATGAATACTGCCATCCAGTCTAAGGGTGGGATTTATCTGTTAAATTAAACAGTGTACTGTGTGTGAACACCTGCATTAATTCCCTTAATAGTATGTGGAATTGGTACTTACAATGATCTAACACATACAATCTGTTTTAGATAACTAGAGTAAAATGCAGTTCCTTCTAGCAACATCAAATTTTCTTCATCGATTCTGAAGAGTACATACATCCAGCTGGAATGTAGATGTTGGAACTCAGGTAAGAGCTCTACCTTATTGCTCTCCTCTGTTTGTTGAGGAGAAGCAATGTAGATAGAAGTGCTAATCTCTTGCATCAATGACCAATGACAAAATGTGTGGGAATGGTACATCTGCAACAGGGAAGACTCAGTCTGGGCATTACGAAAAACTTATTTACCATGAAAATAATCAAGCACTGGAACAGGATTCCTAGAGAGCTGCTGATGCCTCATGCCTGTCAGTGTTCAAGAAACATTTATACAGTGCCCTCAAATAATATGCTTTAACTTTTGCTTAGCCTTGAAATGGTAGGGCTGTTTGACTAGATGGAGGTCCCTTCCAATTAAACTATTTTATTCTGTTCTATTGTACTCTATTCTTAATTCAGTTTTTATTTCACATGCAATATATGCTCATGCATATATACTCATCTTCTAAAATTAAAAAAGAGCAGTAATCCCTTTCATCAGTTTGCTGTCAAATCAGAAACAGCTTTTGGTTGAGTGTCTAACTGAAACCTATGTGTATTCACATTACAAGTAACTATCATCCTTTTCAGCTACTCCTTGTATTCAGTATGAAAAGGTTGAAATGTTCAGTATTAAAATAAATGGTCATCGGGCTTTCCAAGATAGTATAATTGCACGTTTTATCAGAACAAAAGGGGTGATCAAACAACAGACGATAGTGCAGGAGGTAAGATGAAAGATTTGTTTATCTAGTTTTGCCCTGGAGCTGAAGAGTTACTCTGAAGAATTTCTACTTTTTCTCCTTCTTTTTTTTTGCAATATCACTTCGCTTTAGGAGCTACCTCAGTGACTCTGTTGCTTGGTTAATATTTTACCAATGCATATGGTAGAATGTTCTTTTAATTTAATGTGACTTCTGTTTGCCTTTTACACTATTGTTTTGCTGATGAGTATTCCCCAAACCTCTCTATTGTGGTTAATGTTATTGTTGTTTTTCATAAGATATTTGCATGGGATTCTTTATTTGAAAGTGCTCTGATCAGGATCTATTTTATTTTTAATGGTAGCATTACTTCTTGTTTTTTACATGAGTCTCGTGTTTTCCAGTGTTACAATTTTGCAGATTGATGTTTCATTTCTCATTTGTATTAAGCAATATTTGCATGCAGTAGAAATCTACGTTCATATCACGGTTACATAATAAATACTGTTTTTCAGCATAATGTAGTAGCACTGGGGAATTTATACTATTAGGTATTCAGTTATATGAAAAAATAAAGTCCAAAAGTGTTTCTGAAAATGGTGTAAAAGGAAAAAAATAGTCCTAACATATGCACAGCAAGTCTAGATTTTTTTGTTGTCTCTGACCTCAGTTTCCATCTATTTTTTTTAAAAGCTTAGACAATTAAAATCTTCACAAATAAACAGCCTCATCATTAATGAATATATGCACACACAAATATGCTAAGTTTTTCATATCTATATAATTAGCCAAATATTAGTATTCATAGAAGTAATAATCATTTTGTAACACTGAAATATTAAAAAGCAAAACAACAACAAAAACAAATAAAGCAACCCAGTAGCATTCTTTACCATAGGCTTTTATAAATGTTTTGTAACACTGGGAATGTATTTGTAAATAAAAATGCTTCTGTAGGCAAAGTTTCTGTACAGTGCACTTCTTGACGATAGGTATTACTGACAATGTTGTGTCTCTTTGGTTATTTTTTCATTTTTAAAGAGCATTCTTAAGAGATAAAGTGGAAATTTACTTGCTACTCAGCAATCCTTCACAATTTTCTAAGCTGTTATCCATGTCCGAATCAGGAAGGATTTAGAAACCAAACCACAACCCTGATTTTCAAGTGGCTGCGTGTTTCTATCTTCATTATCTAATTAGCAGGAACATCATTCATGTTTTTGAGTGTGTTTCTTTCTTGTTCTGCTACTAATTCATATACATAATTTGCTTGAATAGTGATTGATTGGAAGATTGTCACTGTGTGAGTTAGAATACTGCAGTCACGTGTCACTATATGAGAAACTGAAACTATTCCACTCTTTGATTTTAATTAAATGATTGTGTGATTTTTTCTTTTTTTTTTTCCCACTGAGAATTTCAGTTATAATATTCTGAGCATTTTTTTCATACATTTAGGATCATCTTTGGTAAATGACTAATAGGTCCTTTTACACTTAACTTCACTCATTATTGGGTACTGGAATATCACAGAAAATGTTTCTACAGCCACTCAGCTCTAGGCATCTTCTATTTATTTTTTCTCTGCTGTTTGTGCAAAATGCCATTAGAAATCCTGAGAGGCTTGATGTATCAGCCTTTTCTCTTCTTGATTTTTTTTTTAGCTATATCCTTGCTGTCTTTAGGGCCTTAAAAATGTGGTTCCAGTGAGACTTTTCTTCCACCATCATCCTAATGCAGACTGTGTTTTTATTCTGAAAAGAATAAGTCTGACTGTCTGCACTGCTTGTTCAATGTTGTCCTTAAGATGATATTTATTTCATTATTTATGTTCTGTTGCTTGGCTGCCTTTAGCTCACTCTGGAGGAATTTCATGGTATTTTATTTCTGACAGTATATCTTAATCCTTGTGTTCCCCAGCTATTTTTAGTCAAAGGAATCAAATCTCCCTTTATCTCTCTCATTGTCATTGTGAGATTGGAAAAGTGTATTGTGCGTGAACTAGAAGGGGGAAGGATTAGCAGTACTGTCTTACCATCAGAATGCTCTGAGGGCAGTGACCCCCTAATGGATGAGGAGCCACGGGCTCACCCCCGTAAACAGTTCAACCTCAGTAAAAAGGGCAGTAAAGAGTAAGGGGTCATGTGGGACATTAGGACAGTCCCAGATCCCAGCACGAGGCACTTTCTGGAGAATGGGGCTGAGTCATAGGCCCATGGTTGTGCCTGGTGCAGTGGGGCTTCTAAATATGGTTCGGCAGGTTTGGTGCACGGTTTGGCAGGGCTTCTACATATTTTTCAATACAAGGAGACTCTCTTGATTGCGTTATCACATAGACAGTGGGGTTGAGTGCACTCTCAGCAAGTTTGTAAACACCAAACTGTGTGGAGCAGTTGACACAACGGAAGGAAGGGATGCTGTGCAGAAGACCCTGAACAGGCTTGAAAAGTTGGCCCACGTGAACTTAATTCAGTTTGGCAAGGCCAAGCGCAAGATGCTGCATTAGGGTCAGGGCAATGGTTGCCCTGAAAGTAATGTCTATTTCATTATGTTGACCCATAAACCCACAACATCAGAGGTGGTGGCTGGTGCTATAGCAGTAGAGGTTGAATCCTTTCACCAATATTCTGTTAAATTCTGTTGCTGTGAAACTGATGGCAGCAGAGGGGCATTGTAAGTCAGCTGAGGGAAGCAATTGTGCTACTCTTCATTGCAATAGTTGAGGCCTTGCCTTGAGTACTGCATGTGGTTTTGTGTGCCACGGAACCAAAGACATAAAACTATTAGAGAGTGCCCAAAAGAAAGCTACAAAGATGGTGATGGGCCTGGAGGGCAAGAGGTATGAGGAACTGCAGAAGTCCCTTGGTTTGCTCAGCTTCTAGAGCAGAGTAGGTGAGGTGGCTCATGGCAGCTGCAGATCCTCCCAGGAAGGTGAGAAGCAGTGCTGAGCTCTGCTCTCTGGTGTCTGCAACACAGTCCAAGGGAACGGCATGGAGCTGTGCCAGGGGAAGGGCAGCTGGGGATTAGGGGAAGGCTCTTCACTAGAGGGTGGTAGCACCTTGAAACAGGCTGCCCAGAGCAGTGATCATGGTACTAAGATGCTGGAGTTCAAGGAGTGGTTAGACAGTGTCCTCAGACATGTGGTTAATTTTTGAGTGGACCTGTGCAATGTTTTCATACTGCATTATCTCTAATCTCAAGTTAGATATAATCTCAATTTTATGTAACTGTTGATTTAATAGTTTCTTCTGCTGTAAAGAGGAGGAATCAGAGAACAGAAGTCATGCAATCATTCGTTTCACTCTTGGTGTTGAAAACCTTGAATAAACACATCTTAACATTTATTATTTGAATTGCCATCATACATTGTTGAAGAGTTTAAATTCGGATTAAACATTGATTGAAAAGTACTAGAGTGCTTAAAGAGAGAAAACGGTAGAATGGTTGTTTTTAAAAGTAAAAAATTTGACAATTAAGTGGTGATATGGGGTGAGCAGAGCAAGAGTTTAGCATCACAAAAATAAATTAGAGATACAGATTAAAACAGGGCATACTACCAAGGACAGTATAGATGAAGGCAACATTAACATAGCAGAGAGGGACAAATCGGTGGGAGGAGGTAGAATAACTGACAGCCAGCAGTGTTAAGCTCTGGGAAAATGACCTTTGCATTAGCATTATGAACTAAAATGATTTGCAAAAAAGGTAGGAATGCAATGCAGCAAGCCAAGATAACCTATATCTTCTCTTATAGTTATCAATTAAAAAAATCACTTTAGGCAGCTGTATTAAACAGAAAATATGATAGAATACATTTGTTAATATGCATCTTCAGGCACTGTACCTCATGTGGGTAGATATTTCATTAAACTTCTACAGAAATATCTTATATGTAACTGCTGCTTCTTTTTAGTACTCTTGGAGACAGTCTTCTGTGCATTCAGGTCAAAACTATAACTAATTAAGAACTTCGGTTTTAAATGCAAAGTACTAGAATAAAAGTGTTAAATAAAAGTATTTCTCATTATATAAACTTTATCTGAAGCTGCATTATCTGTGACACTATAACTGACAAGGAAGCTGTATTGTGGAAGAAACAACTTGCATTACTTGCATTTTTTGTCTGTGTGTGTGTGCATTAGAATTCATTGGTCCAATAGCAATGCCTGTCCATCATCATTCTATAGGTAAATGGAAATTTTATTATTCCTAACAATTTAAAATAGATGATAAAAAAAGTCTTTAAATGTTATTGCTGAATAAAAACTTGTGAAAGGTCAAATCTTTACTGAATAATGTTTTCTGAAATATTGTAAAGGAAAGAAATAACAATGAAAGAACTGCCTTGATAAAAGTTATGAGCACATTACCCTTGAACCTCAGTGGAAGTGTTTAAATATTTAGTGGTAGACTTGATACTTTCGTACCAGAAACTGTCTGATGGTCCTTTTATATCCAGTGTTGAAACATCAACCGCTGACAGCTTCTGAACTGAAATGGAGAAGTTACAAAAATCTCATATTACAAAATCTCTTGAAAACTCCTCAATCAAGTTGAATGACCAGAGGTGAATATGGTGAAGAGATAAAAACTACAGCCATTTTCATGCATTAGAAAAGTTAACCATTATTACATATATCAGCATAGATCATTTGTATATTCCCTGTAATAGTCACTTAATTTAGTCACAGTTTTTCTTTCCATTTTTCTTAGGTATTTATTTATGAGTAGGGTGGAGTGAGGAATCATCCAGTTTTAAGTTTAAGAGAGGATGTACCTAGATGCCTTTTCTCTGACCACTGTTCAGATCCCAACTTTGCACTGCAGAAAGTAAAATTTTAAATATTTTCTCTCATTATTTTGCAATTATCTAATGGCAAATTATTTGTGTTGGGATAAAGGCTTTCTGCTATGCATTCATTTAATATGGTTTATCACATTATTATTTTATAATAGAATCAAACATATGATGATTCCTTTTTTTCCAGTCACCAGGGGCTTTGCCTGATTGCCACAACTTTTCAGATATCATTGAGAGTGACTTGGCGACATCAGCCTCAGGATTCTGGGATGCATCTTGTAGGGACCCAAGGACTTGTGGATGTTCAGCTTCCTCAGGTGGCCTCAAAACGTATCTTCAGTTACAGCATGAGGAACACTGCTTCCCTGACATCCTCCTACCAAACCAAATGTTCAAGGGCTGTGTGTGGCAAGAAATTATCAGAAAAGACCAATGCAAAAAAGTTAAGTACCTCAGCCTTCTCCTTGTCTGCTGTTACCAGTCTTCAAAATATACTTATTTATTTATTTATTTATTCATTCTGGTCAGGAGTTTGCCAGAAAATGCAACTTCTTTTTTCCCTCTGGTAATTAAATCTAAACTTTGATATAAGCCCAACAATTTCAATATTTGGTTTGCAGATATCTTTAAGGATCTTCTCTCAGCAATGTGTCGTGGAAGACAAAAACCTTTTTTTTTTTTTTTGTCCCAAAACTTGCTTTATGAGGCCTTTCTGGTGACTCTAACTGACAACTACCAATTATTTAGGGTTGTGTCATTGTGCCACAGTGGCTTTGCATATGGTTGTAAAGATAAGCAGAAATAGGGGCAAGCAGTCTGTTTCAGGGTTTGGCTTGGAGAAGTCGATCACTGCGAAGACAATAATACTTGTGCACGGAAACGAAGGCACCACTTCCTGCTGGCTTATCTGTTGGACCAGGTACGTCACACTAACAGAGGGAAAAGAAAAAAAAGAAAAGAGAAATGGGGAGTAAAACGCCTTCACTAAACTAAGAAAAACTCCCAAAGAAAAAAAACTTTGACAGAGAAGAACTCCCAAAGAAGGAAAAAAAACCTTTGACGGTGAATTCCCTGAGGAGAAAACCTCTTAGGAAGAACCCTGAGGCCTGCTTGCTGTGAAGCTTCCCGGCTTTCTCCCACCCCCTGCTGTGGCCTGAGATCAACAGACCTACTACGACCCTTGCTGGATCCACGGTGGTGATTATATCTCTCGTGCTTTCTACCAAGACTCCTTGCTTTTTTATCTCTTTTCTATCGCTCGCCTTCCCTTCCCCATATTCCTAAGCAACTAGGATTTGTAATAAACTGGTTGGGATAACATTTGACCCATTGTGTCTTAATCTCACCATCGGGTGTACATATATTAAAAAGAACCTCTTTCCCTCCTATAAATTGGAGTGGGGCACATGTAAAATTTATATTTCAATTCCATGTAACATAGACTTTGTATATGTTTGACTAATGGCTTAAAGCTAGTTATCAGATGTAGAATATGTTGTTATACTTTTTAATCAAGTAGTGTTTATTCTCTTTCATCAACGTTTTTTGTTATAGCCTGGTATGGTGTCCTGCATCAACAACCTTTTTCATTTGAGGTAATTTTTCCGAGGAATCCTAAAATTAAAAAAATATTTTTGAACATGGTATACACATACTGGTTTCTTTATATAAAACCATATCATGAGAATCACAAAAAGCAAGCTTATAGGTAATTATATGAAATAACTTTTTAAAAATATGCTGTTCTAAATAGCCTTGCGGAATGCGAGGATCCAGAATTTGAGATACTGAACTTCTCATCCCCACTCTCATTCTCTCTCTGATTCTTTTTGAATGGTGAGTTAAGAGGAAAAGGAAAAGAAGAAGATAGAGCAGCATAAATAATAAAACCCTTTTGAACTTTTTTTTTCTCCATTCTGTACATATAAAATCAACCAAAAAGCACAGTTGCAGAAAGCATTTATATTTTTGTAGGAGTGTTAAAGCATGTTTTATATATGAAACACACATTTTATATATCTTAGATGTATGTGGGTGTGTATATCAATCTGTACATGTATATACATATATATGGTAGATTTTGTGTGTGTGGTGAGGTATTTAAATTTATATCATCCCACTATCCAACTTTATATATATATATGCAAACATTTCATGAATAAATATTGGAATAACAAGTATTTTAAAAATGATTTTTTTTTTTAAATTAAAAATTGTCATGCATTCAGGGAAAAACTTTTTCAAGTGACTGTAAATTTTCAGTTGTGATTTGTGTTTTACAGTGAAGTGTACTTTTCTACGAGAAGAAATTAGTCATGACTGCATGGTGTTCAGAATGCTTTGGGCTCTAAAATTCGCTATTTCCACCTCGGGAGACAAATATGTGAGGAATTATGCCAGTAGACAAATGCATGTTGCACCTTGAACAGAAACAGATCTAAAAATGGCTTATAATAATTAATTTGGATACACAGCTATATTCTGCAAGCAGAGCACTTATTTTCAAGAAAGAGACCCGAAGAGTGGGTTTACTTGACCATATCAAGTACTTTAGAGAACTCTGTTGCAGAGTCTTGAGATATCATCCAGCAGACCAACTTTACAGCAGATGATTTCAAACACTTTCTGACAGTATCTTAGAATTAGAACACCCCTTGCTCACGACCAAAAATGGAAAAAGAAAGAAGAACAAAAATGTTCAAATTTAAATATTACCATGTATCTATTAAATATTGTGCAGCCTATCTCTTCAACATCTTTTTTTTCTAAAATTTTTTCCACCTAGGAGCTGAAGTGAAAATTGTCTAAATGAGAGCATATATTTTCTGTTCTGTTTTTATAGTTCTTTGCAATAAATTCAAACCTACTTACAAACTTACAGTAAGAAAGTCATTGCTAATTATACATTGCAGCTTTTATTAATGAAATAACTATAATCATCTAATGACAGCCATCTCTGATGTAACATTAATTCATCCTCATTTTGAAGAGTCTAAGGGGAGAAATCTTGCAAAATAATAGGACAGGAAACTCAATATGCTCTCCAGGCAGAATTATATTTTAATTAGTTATTTTTCAGAAGACCTTTCCATCTCCAAGATACAGCTTGTTTGAGTCCCCAAACTCAAGTTATTCCCTTCTGCTGTTTTAATTTCCCCTTTTTGCCTTAATCAGGTGTTGGTCTCCACAAACTAAACAGAAATAGCTTCTCCCTTCCTTCTTCGTGACCCCTTTTAACAGCCAGTTTAGGACTCCCAGTTTCCTTCCATTTATAGGTAAGTTGTTTTTTTTTTTTTTTTTCTGTAAATTTATGAAGGTTTTCAAACAATCTGCAGGTGGGTAAATACAAAATATTCATGTTTATCTGGTACATTTGCTTAATCTGTGTTGTTAAGACTAAACAAGACTGGTGCTGTTTTATTTTGTTTGGTTTTATTTTTTTCCCTACCAGAACATTTTTAATGAACACATAGTATAAAACAGACCTCCTGCAGAAGGAAGGGAAGAAGAAAGCATTTGAATCTTGCTGCTTACTTGTTTATCTTTTGGAAATAAATAATGAATGAGAACTGACTTGTTTTAACTGATATATAAACATAAAAACATGATTCAGCTGCAAAGAGATTACTAACTAACAAGAGATAATCTGAGTGAGTTACCAACTCATTAACTCTAAGAAATTAGAGTTACTAGGCTAATCGTGAGGGCTGTGTTTTATTCAAAACCATCACAAATTCATCAGTTGGATTGGTTTAACAGGTGAATCTCATTTACATTATATGCTGATTTTCTCTGTGTTAAGCATTTAGTTGTGAAGACTGTTTGTTTTTGTGGTGGCACTGCAGTTATTCATTTTTAGCATGTATATAATTTAGGTATTGTTGTTACAGTATATACTATAGAAAAGGTACACTTACTAATGAATTATGGTTTTCATTCTTCTGCTCAAAAATTTGTTCTTCCTAATGCTCCTAATCTCCACAAAATGAGCTTACTTGAAAAACAAACAGAAAATCCAAACAGCATTATGTATTTCTACTGTGATTAGCTCTATGAATAACTGAAATATAACAGATCTTGGTAGGAAGGAAATGAAAGTAGAAAAATCTGATATGTCCTGAGGACATATATTGCCATCCATAGAAACTAATTCAAGGAAATGCTTATAACTAATTACAATTTTTTTTTTTTTTTTTTTTTTTTTTTTTTTTTTTTTTTTTTTTTTTTTTTTTTTTTTTTTTTTTTTTTTTTTTTTTTTTTTTTTTTTTTTTTTTTTTTTTTTTTTTTTTTTTTTTTTTTTTTTTTTTTTTTTTTTTTTTTTTTTTTTTTTTTTTTTTTTTTTTTTTTTTTTTTTTTTTTTTTTTTTTTTTTTTTTTTTTTTTTTTTTTTTTTTTTTTTTTTTTTTTTTTTTTTTTTTTTTTTTTTTTTTTTTTTTTTTTTTTTTTTTTTTTTTTTTTTTTTTTTTTTTTTTTTTTTTTTTTTTTTTTTTTTTTTTTTTTTTTTTTTTTTTTTTTTTTTTTTTTTTTTTTTTTTTTTTTTTTTTTTTTTTTTTTTTTTTTTTTTTTTTTTTTTTTTTTTTTTTTTTTTTTTTTTTTTTTTTTTTTTTTTTTTTTTTTTTTTTTTTTTTTTTTTTTTTTTTTTTTTTTTTTTTTTTTTTTTTTTTTTTTTTTTTTTTTTTTTTTTTTTTTTTTTTTTTTTTTTTTTTTTTTTTTTTTTTTTTTTTTTTTTTTTTGTAGGGCTAGTAATCCTCTTTGCTGTTTTGAATCCTTTTTTTTTCTTTTTTTTTGGTAGAGTTAAAAATCGTTACATAAAAAATGTAGCTGGGTGGATCATGCTGAAAACAGTCACTTTCTAGCTCTTCTAAACAATTCTAACTTTTGACTCAGCTTTTCTGCAAAACTTGATTTCTAAATCAAACATGCCTCTATAGAGGGAAATAGTGTTCCTGTGTTTGTTCTTCAACAAATTCTTCAAAAAAAAGTGCAATAGTTATTATCTCACTTTTAATAGTATATGTGGGCTAACAAATATCACACAACACCCCAGATCCATACTTAAAAATTTAGTGGATTTGCAGTAGAGGTGAAAGCTTAAGGAAGTAAACCAAGGAAAAATGAAGATTTATAAGTGAATCTTCTTTCCATATTATCATAAGAAAGAATAAAAAAAATTTAAGATGTTGAGAATGAGAAGATGAACTTTAAAGCCAGACATTTTAGTACTATCAACCATCTCACTCTGTTCAAGTTTGTAATTATTCTTAGTTGCACAACTGATGTACTCTATCCATTCAGACTGGAAAATATTGGATACATATAGTAGCTAGTGCAAGATCAGGATGGTTTTGAATAATAAAAATGTTTGGTTGTAAACTGGGAGTTTGATAGATTAACATGGTTTGTATCACACATTAAAGCTGTGTGAAAATATTTGTACCTAAATATGATAAGAACGCTAAATAGAGCGAAGACCTATTTAGACTAAACATCACAAGTAGAATAAGCAAAATCAGGTAAAACTTGGTTACAGAATGGAAGTAGAAATGAAAAAGAGAGAGCATTTTCCTTGAATAGGAAGTTTGTTGTTTGAATTTTTGATATTCCTGAATGGTGCCAGGAGTTGGACTTGAGGGTCTCTTCCATCTTGGGTAAGTGATTCTATAAATTATGTTAATCTGTGAGCAGTGGTAGCAGCCTTGTCACTGACAAATCTCATTTGGAGCCAAGTTTGTTCTGCTAGTATAATTTTAGAAAAATAATTGCCTGGGCATCTAGTGCTGATATGTGTTTTTAAGACCTGACATACTTTCTCTTTAACCTGCAGTTATACTTACGGCTTTTGAAGATTTTGTGTCCTTGAACCTTTTGACTAGCTCTTCAGTAATATTTTTTTTTAAGTATCTGACATAGCATGCCAGGTATACAAAATTCTCGATTATAATTGTTTATTTAATTATTTGTGTAGTTGAGAAGTAACCAACTGCTATTTCTGGCATGGTTGATTTCTGGAATTTCTGGCCCAAAACTTCCTTTACTGTCTACTTTGCAGGCTGCTCTAAATTTTGATGCTCTTTAATCACAAACATTCTTTTTTTTTTTCTTTTTTCTTTTTTTTTCCAGTTTCCTGAGATGTAAAGTTAACTGCAAAGAATTGTTTCTGGAATAGGATGAAGAAGAGTAAGAGGGTATATGTATTTTTTACATTACTGCACTATAATGAAAAATCTCATGAAGGTCAGCAAGATGGGTATCTTCCTACAACTGAGGAGGAACAATCCCCCTGTGCTGGAGGCTGTTAAACTGGAAATGGGGTCTGAAGAAAAGGATTTTGGAGTGCTTGTAGACACTGAGTTGAACATGAATCAGCAACTTGTCCTTGCCACTAACAAGGTTAAAAATATTCTTGGCTGCATGAGGCGAAACAATGGCAGAAGAGGTTTAAAGGAGGTGATCCTTCCTTCTACACTCCACTGGTGAGGCTGAATGCCCCCTTACCCCAGCACCCCCCAAAGAGACATGGGCATACTGGAAAAAATCTAACAGGGACTCTTAACAAGATGATGAACAGACTGGAGGATTTCTCCTACAAAAAAATCTGAGTCGATAATGCCCAGTGTGAAGGTTCATAGGGGATCACATCAATATCTATAAATCCCTGAGGAGATGGTGCAAAGAGTTAATAAAGGCTTTCAGTGGTTCCTAGCATCAAGACAAGAAGCAGTACACACAAACTGGAACATAAGAGGTTCTGTCTGAACATCAGGAAGCACTTCTGTACTATGAGAGGTATAATACGTATATGGCAGAGGCTGTCCAGAGAAGTTGTAGAGTATTATCCTTGGAGATCTTCAAAAGCTGACTGGACCTTGTCCTGGGTAACATACTCTGGGTGGCCCTGCTGAGCACAGGGCTGGACCAGATTACCTGCACAAATCTCTTTCAACCATAACTGTTCTGTGATCGTGTGGGAGGTCTTGCTAGATGCTACCATGTTTAAGCCTCAATTCCCGCATTACTTTTAGAAATGCAGAAAGATTTCTTCCTTGGTAGAGATTATCAAAATGTGATGTTTTGTGTTTTGTCCAAGAAAACACTATGATTAGTGCATTCAAGAATCTTTAATGAAAGAGAAATATATTTTTCAAACAGATAAAGATAAAACTTATTATGTGGAAACATCCTTAGCAGTAAAATTAATTACATTTTTATTTGAGTTCAGTTTTATTTTCTTTAGACCCTTTATGACTAAGAGAATATTAGGACCACAAAAACTTTTTAAGCTAAGAAAATTCAGAAATATTGGTTACACAGAAAGGAAACTATAAAACTAAATCTCCTCTCCTCTGCACATTATCTTTTCAGAGTGAAGGATTTATACTGGGTTTGCTCTCGTTCTTACAAGTTTATCTAGTATGTCTAAGCCCTTAGTTATATGGCCCTGTTGTTGAAAGTATTAATTTTAGAAAGGTATTCAGTGTTGGTGCCATGAGCAGACAGCTTGCAAGTAGTACTAACATTGATTGAACCTGTGGACAGTGATGCATTTACAGCATCTTTCCAAATGACTATATGGATTTAACAAAACTAAGCAAGAAACTTGCTTGCCTTTTCTGGCACAGGTGCCAGAAGTTGCTGTAGATTTATCCAGTGTTTTTAAATAGCCCTGGTGGTACACTCAGCTACTGCTAAGAAGCAATTCTAATCTGATAAAATTTAAACCTTTTTCTTTTTTCTTTTCTTTCCACTGTCTCTTTTCATTGATTCTGTAAAAACTGTAGAAATCAATCATCTCAATATTTTGACTGAACTTCCAATATTTAATTAAAAGAGTAGAATGGTTAATTGAAGGCTTAATAATTAATTTTATCTCTTTTCTCAGGAAAACTTAATCTTCTGGGCTTCCTAAAAATAAAACAAAACAGAACAAATTAGAAATTGTTCTGCAGTAGTGAACTTCTTGTTTGTGACTTCTAATATATTCTCTCTAGAGGAAATTCAGGCAGTCCAACATTACCACTGTAAATCCTCAGTCTTTTTCACTTTCCCACACAAACTTACCAAAAATAAAAATAAAAAATAAAAATAAAAAATCAGCATAACAGTAAACTATTTATTTATCATCAGTGACTAATGTTAACTTCTTCGTTTTCAGCATTTCTCTCCATTGGAAATTTTCCAGATCATAATATATCCATCTGGTCTACAGTCTAATGGATGCAGGAGTTTAGTCAGGTAAACACTTATGACTACAGTATATGACTTCTTAACTCAGAGTATTCTGAATTTGACCTTTACAGTATATTTCCATTAGTATATTAAAGAAAAAAAGTCTTATTTACTCTTACATGTAAATGCCTAAAAGTTAAACAAATTATATTTAAGAAAGAAGAGATGATGTTACTTTCCTCTTAATTCCTTCTCTTTTTCTGTTTGTTTGTTTTTTGGAGCACGGCTGTTAATGTATATCAAAGTAGCTTTGATGGAAGCAGCTAGAACTTGGCTTACTACAAAGCAACATACCTTTCCCTTCTATAATTAAAACAGAGAATAAATGAACTGTAATTCTGAAGACAAGGAAATTCTAATAAAATACTCATTTTGGATGCTGTTAAATTTTGTGATGGTATTTGACAACAAAAGCCATTTAGAATAGTTTAATCCTCCCACAATTATTTTTTTTTTCTTAAGTGTCAAATGCTGAAGGGAGAAGAGCTCTTACCCACTGAAGCCAGGTTTTATTAACTCAGAAATAAGCCTGAGTAACACTTTTAAGAAGTTCACTTTTAAAATATTTATAAGAAAGAGAACAGAAGGTGAAATAAAACAGAAATAAAAGTCGTCATTAAGTCTCTCCTAGCTGTGTTCTTGTTTTGCACATTCCTTCTCATGGTTTTATTCTCTCTGACTTCTACATTTTCTGTCTGCTTCTTTGCTGTGAATAGGAGGGCTGCCATGGAAATAAGTAACCAGGAAAGGGGAAAGGAAGAAGATAGTTCTCCTCTGCTTCTCAATTCTAAGTAAGCTATTTATTACTACTGTTTGTGATTAGGTTAAACTGAAAAAAAAAAATAAATAAAAAATAAAAAAAGTGTTTTTCTTGTCATTTACAATGGAAATATTTTCCCTGGACATGACTGTGTCTAATTTCTGTTTCTCAAATGTAACTGAAAGGAAATATCATAAATTGCTGCAGAGATGAAATAATTTTATATGAATTACCTCGAAACAGTAGAAAAAAATCAAAATTTTAACTTGCTTGGATTTGCTTTACTATCTTCAGTACATCCAAGTATTGCTGTGAAACACCTGTGTTAATCTTACTAGATTATTAAATATTATTAATAGGTCATGATTATTTTTTTCTTTTGTTGCTTTTTTGGGGGGGAGCAGTATTGTTAAAGGATGTTGATTTCTAAAAATTTGTGTAGATCGTCAATATATTTTAGATGTGTCAGATCCTTTACCTAATGGGTTTCACAGTAAGAGGGGTTTGTTGGCATGTGCCTCCTTTTTTTCATCAATATTTGCAGATTTGACACAATGTATGATTTTCTGTTATTGAAAGTGTATTACATGGTGTTGCAGAAGATTACATCCATGTAAGCCACTAATCTAGTTCTGGAAAATACCCTGATAGTCTTCTCCTCCTTCCTCCTTTCTTTTCCTTTTTATAATTAATACCTTCTATAGAAAAAAAAGTGATAACTACAAAACCTGAGAAAATTGAAAAAAAATGAAATTTGATTTAAACAAGAGATTCAACCATAGGGAATTCTTAGCTGCCATCACTGATGGTATCATAAATATTCAAATTCCAGATCATTTTCACCAGATAGTTAGAATACCACTTATGTTAACCAGTTTACAAAAATAAAAAATAAAAAAAATGTAATGAGTTCTCTCTCCTTCTCAATGACACACAGAAAAAGCAACTGTAAAAGATATCCATACTTCACATGTCTGGAAAGCTCTATTTATGACTTCTTTTATTGCATCTAAGAATAATGAATCTCCAAAATATGACTTTAATCATAGCTTTGGATTTAGATATTCTGAAAATGAATTATTTCTTAGGAGAATGAAGAATTAAGAGAATAAAGTATGTGGAGGCTGTTGTCAAAGTAAACTTCTCCTTCTAAGTGGTAAATAAAAAAAAAATCTATGCAAGATCACATTTCAACAGAATGTTTGAAAAGTATGTTTGATTCTTATTTTAGTAAATATATTCTGTAATGTATGTATTTGAGTCTGTAAGGTTATTTTTTGTAAGAAGCAGTTTTTCTCACATGGCCTCTTTCTCGTATCAGTTCCTAGATTTCCTCTCCACAAGTACACCATTACAGGTCAATTAAAAATAACTCTTCATATATACAACAAATTCTTTGCATTATTTTATACTTAATATTTTTAGAGTAATTTACATTTCATTTTTCTGTATTTGATATAACAAGTCAAGATGTTACTACTGCCCCAAAACACAGAATATTTTTGTAAAACTAAGTATAGCAATATTTTTTTTATGATCTGTATCATGACAGAAAATGCTACATTCTTATCTCAGTAAACCCAACATTAAAATAAGAGAGAATAATCTCAAAAAAAATGAAGAGTTTTCAGATGAATTTCATATAAAATTCATATGGTCCACATCTTTTTATGTCATATATTCTATTCTATGCTTGGAAATAACAAAAACCTGAATTTCTTTTTCTGTATGTTGGCTAGTACATTAAACTAGACATGAAAAAATTAGAACTGTTTATATAT
This sequence comes from Odontophorus gujanensis, assembly GCA_013399175.1. Taxonomy (NCBI): domain Eukaryota; kingdom Metazoa; phylum Chordata; class Aves; order Galliformes; family Odontophoridae; genus Odontophorus; species Odontophorus gujanensis. The sequence goes on from VXAB01011529.1 coordinate 17,397, forward strand.
TCTACAGAAGATTTTGAAATAACTGCTTCTTCTAATTTTTTTTAAATAATCCCAGCTTGCCTGATTTCCTTCTGGCTTAAAAAAAATACTTTTTTTTTCTTTTTTTTTTTTTTTCCTGAATTGGTTGTCCTTCACAGAAAGAAACACTTCTCTTGATTACTACAAAATCAACTACAGACATCCTACTGCTTCCACTTTTGTGTTAAAACATTTGGCTGAAGTACTTAAGAAATCTACTTCCGTTGAAGTTTACTGTCTATTTTGGATTTTTATTTCCCGTTGTTCATGTTGATCTGCAATTATGGGAAAGAATATGTGAGCTTAAAAGCCTGCACTAAAGCTGTTCACTTCCTCAATTTACCTGTACAAAGAAACCCAGCAGGGAAAAGTGAAGTTACAAGAACCATTCAGCTAGCAGTTTCTACTCTGGCCTTTCATCAGTGTGCAGAAGCATTTCCATTAATGCTGATTTACAACAATGTAAATAAAATTCTTGCTGATTGTAATTGGGCTCCTTATGCTGACAATATAAAGCAATTTTCAAAAAGCACGTTAAAAAGCAGAAGTGTTTGCTTTCAAAGAAATTATACTAAAGTTTTTGATACAACACTTCTGATTTTGTGTTAGTAATGTTATGTTTCAGTGCTACACTAAACTGTATGTCACCATTCAAGTCAACTAGAATATCTTGGAGATTTTCCATCTTTGAGAAAGCTGAAGTTGATCACATTCTAATCTTTAGAGAGGTACAATGTAACTACCTAACTAACTGCTTTCCAAACTCATGACACCCAATTTTCTCATGTAAAGTTAGGGTGCTAAAATATAGCATGCTTCACTTTCTTCAGCCACCAACTCTGATTTGATAATTTGTAATATTGGCATTTACAGCTTACAAACTCAGCTAACTCCATGGTTTTTGTAAAACCTTGCTTAAGAATAGACAAAAGCAATACATAGTGATCTGGAGATTTTTTATTGTTTTTTAAACATGACCATGCCTTGCCTCTGAATTGCAGTATCTGTCAGTCACGTTCAGGAATATGCCCTATTCCTAACTGATGTAAGTAGATTAATGTACAAGTAACAGATGAGAAAGAATAATAAATTAGAACCTCGATATAAAAGGTAGTATTTCATATTTCTTTTTCCATTTGAGCAGTTCTTTCATAATTCATCGCAAATTAATAGCTTGGATTACTGAAGCAAAGCAGGTGAAACAGTTATTTTCTTAGTTACGGAGATCAGAGCCAAAACAATAAACACACAATCAACTTGTCATGGTTTTATCAATCCTTGTATATAATAAGTCCTTTACAGCAATCCATATACATTAACTAAGTAATGTACTTCAAGTTTTGTTGCTTAAATGGCAGACACCTGCAAACATATGTCTGTAAGAAATGGCACTTGAAAAATCTGGTCTTCATGTACAAAATGTAAATTGAGTTCTGTAATGTCAGTGCAAAATAATATATGACAGAATCTCTATAAGTTCAAATGTGAGAAGCAAAACATATTAACTTGTAAATTTGTAAATGTTCATACTTTTTGTACAATGGGTGAAGCATTGCAAAATTTGTGGTTGATTATTACTTTTATAAAGGAATGCAGTTAGATGAAAAGGCATAACATTAAAATTCTTGTTTAAAAAATTTTGAATGAATTTAGTTGTCAGGAAAAAAAATATTTTGGAACTGTTTTTTTTTTTTCTTCTGTTAACAATCAAAATCTATTAACAGTTCACCCTGACTTGAAAGATGTTGAACTATCTCAATTTAACTTTTCTGTGAATTTTCCCAATTATTCACTATTTTTGCCCCACTTGAGATTCAGAGAACAAACCATAGAACTAGCAAAGCTTATCCTCTATTTGGTTTAACTACCTCTTTTAAAAGGATATATAGACATAGAATTAGAGTTAACTATTCTGTGCATAATGCACATGCATATCTCCTGTGAAGTTTTCTAGAAATTATATGCATAATAAGTGAAAACTACAATTATGGGGCAGTAAAAAGGAGTTGAGTATGCTCAGTGTAGAGAGAAAAGTCAATCATTTACATGTGAAGAAGTCTGAAATATCTGGAAAAAATATCTCTCTCTTCTTAAGTAATACTGTGAATTTATCAGCAAAAGACATCAAGTTTTCCTCTTTTAGTAATAATTTCTTAATAGTAGTTTTTCTCTGCACTTTCTCTGAAAGAGGCAATACGTATTTTGACTTTACTTATAAATTCTTACTTTACAGAAAACGGACCATGCATCTTCAGCATCATTCCTGTGTACTCTGCTTCCACGAGAGACAGTCACATTTCAGTAAGTCTCTTACCAATACATAAGCAGTAATAAAAGCTGTTTTCAATATATATTGCATCTTTTGCCTCCACGTTGCACTCTGGAGGAAAACTCTTTCACCAAGTGCTGTGATTTGAGGATTCCAACTTCAACACATGCCAAAGTCTAAGACTGCATTAAATAAAAGTTGAAACTTGGGTCATCTGTTGTTTTCCTATGGAAGTATATCATTGGCTTAAATAAATCATGGTCATTTGTTCTTCCCTAGCTGCTTACTACAGAACAGCTTACAGTAATGTAGGACCTTCACAAGACAATTCTGTTGTATTTTTAGACTTGTGTTCTCAATCTTTACTGACTCTTCAGTATTTTTTAACATAGTTTACTGGTATAGTCTGTAGTTATAGTTCATCAGTGAAGGAAAGCATCTAAATACCCTATTCAGGGATGTTTTACAATAACTTAATTGCAGACTGCATTTTCTGTATGCTTGTTCTAGGGGGATGCAGTGCAATGAAGAATGGTAACCCTGAAGCACATCTAACCATTCCCACCCTGCCTCAGAGACTCAGACAGGTGATGTTTGATGCTTTGGACAGTTTGACTTAGACAGTTTCTGCACAGTTGTAGTTTTCCGTTATTCTCAAGTTGAAACTTCCACACAGTCATTATCAGTTTGGTTCAACAAAATCATGGGAGATGTTTTGCAGAAAAAAAGTTGGTTTGACTACAGGATAACTGTGTGGTTGATGCTTCACATCTGAAAAAGGGACTGAGGTGTACTTACATTGTGACATCCACCAAGACCTTCATTCTTTTTAAAAAATTTGGCATTTTTTTAATGCTGAGGATGTTGCTGAATAGTTCACGGGCATGGTTACCTACAGGAATTTTGGATTTTTTATGCTAGTGACCTTCATTGGGTTAGAAGTATGCACCTCCCTGGAAAATAACCTCACAGAGTATATAAATTTAACAATATTTTTCTGAAATTTTCCCTGTTGTAAGCTGACATATCCATATATTGTTTTACAATAAAATAAACAATAATCATTTTAAAGATGATTTCTCAATGATTCAGTCAAAGCACTAATTTTTATTGGATTTACCTGGCAAGGTTTTGGTAGCAGGGGACTGCAGGGATTGTCTCAGTGAGAAGAGACCAGAAGCTGCCACAAGTCAGGTAAGAGCCAGCTGCAGCCTGCTCCTGGCCAAAGCTAAGGCCACCTGCAGCACTGTTGATGCTTTTGTGACACATTTTCATAAAAAATGCTAAAAAGTGCTGAGCAGCATCTGGGAGAGACAGTATGAGAAAAACAGTTTTGCAAACAACATGGTCAGAGAAGGAGGGCAAGAGGCATGATCTTGGCATGGCGCAGAAATTCACCAGCCCCTGGTGCAGCAGCCTGTCTCCTGCAACACATGAGCACAAAGGGCAGAACTCCAGACGCAGCCATGGAGAGGCCCATGGTGCAGCAGTGGATGTGGCCTAGAGGAGGCCACAGCCCGTGGAGAGCCCCTGCAGGAGCAGGTCCCCAGGCTGGAGCTGGAGCCTGTGAAGAGGTGTCTGCTGCGGGGTAGGAGGTCTGCAGGAGCTACTGCCCTTGGGGACTCATACTTGAGCAAGAAAAATGTGTGAAGAGGAGGAATAAGCAGACACAAATTATTATGAACTCATTGCAACTTCTGTTCCCCATTTCTCTGTACTGCTTGTAGTGTAGGAGGTAGAGGAGCCAGAAGTAAGGGTGTAAGGAGTGCAGTAGGAGGGAATGGTTCTTAGTTCTGTTTTTAATGATGACTATCCTACTCTGTTATTAATTTTCCCAATTTTAAGTCTGATTTGCAAAGGCAAAAGTCTGTAGTAGAGGTGCTGGCACCATTACAACACAGCTTAGCCATGATCAGGGGCAAGAAGCACTGCTAAACATGGCTAAATTAGGGCAGGGCTAGACCCCACATTTTATGGTACTTTCTCACACAGCTGTCTGACCACCTCCCATTTCAAAGCTGCACAAAATCTAGCACTAAACCCAGGCAGTGGATGATGAAAGAGGAAAACATTGTACTCACGGCTTAAAAACATTTGAATTTTGAAATTTACAGAGGGACTTAACCTCAGTCATTTCATCAATAGATACTGAGAGCTAAACCAAATGGATCGTATTATTCAGTCTTTAGTACCTACAAATTTTGCAATCTAATGATGTTGGCAATTTTAGATGTTTTCAAAGTACTTTTTACCAAGAGGTATAATAAATAGTGTGAAGCAGAAGATATGCAGCTATATTTTTGTGGCGAAGGGAGAACATTTCTGTGAAGTCAGCCCTTCAAGTCAAGCCTGCAAGTTCTTATGCAGTGAATAGAAAAACAGGAAATGTTAGCATTAGTAATAAGAGAGTAAATTAATCTTCTATGAGGAAATGCAGTTCATAAAATTGTAGTATAAGGAGAAAAAATACACTATTTTTATGAATTTTTCCTAATTCAAATGAATAGGTACAAAGCAATCAAAACACCTGTCAAAAATTCTGATAACTTTGTGATCAAACTCAGGTTCAACACAGGATATCTGCAGAGCTTGTCTGAAATACAAATTCAGATTGGATTCACTACCTTAGTGAGATACAGTGATCTCTTCGTGACTGGTGGCCTACGTACAATTTTAATGTGTGACATCATATTTTTGTAGCCTAAGAAGAGCCAAACTTGTCTGTATTCTCTTTGCAAATCAAGATACTTTCAAGAAAATATTGGAGTTTTTGCCAGAGATATTTTAAAGGACTGTCAAAATTTGTTGTCTTCATACCTGTATAAAAAAGAACGATTGATATAATTAAAAAACATTTTTCTATTTTCCTGTGTCAAAGGATGAAACTGATTCCATCCAGCTTTAGCCATGCAGGGACTCAGCTATGCACCACACGCAAATTCCAAAACAGTTTTGAAAGCATTCATGCAATATGAGCACAATCTCAGTCCACTAAATTTATTGCTGAAGAACAGATGGTAATAACAAATTTAGGCACTAGGGTCCAAATGGATTTAATCCACTGGATTATATCCCAAAAACAGACTAGGCTTCAAGAAATGCAGTGGAGATCCTGCCAAGTCAGTGAATTTATCATATGCATTTGGCATATGCTCAAGTCTGTTACTATGTGAATGCCAACAATCTATGTCAATCAAAAGACTGATGAATAGTAAAATGGTGTAGCATTTTAATTTGATGAAAATTTGGATCTGAATTTTGATTTCTGAAGTATGCATTTACCATATTAAGGGAACATAAGATGGAACATAAAAGCATTGGAAGGAAAAAATATGAAGGTATCTAGGTCATAAGGATCAAAATCTCCAAGCTGCATTAGGGTATCTTTCAAATACCACCTGATGAAAAGGTTTGATGTTAAAATACAATCAGAAAGCACACTGAAAATATTTTGATTTAACAGCAGTTTTACAAAGACATAAGGTATCCTACTTTTACTTTTCTCTTCCCCTGGTTGAGAACTATTTGTCAGTCAAATAACCATAACTTTCCTAACTCACACATCCATATACTAGTGCAGTATACACTAGTACATAAGGTAAGTTTTTAGGATGACTCCAGCCTAACCTAATTACCCCAGTGTAAATAGTTAAATATTTGCTGTTTTCTAAGATAACCATAATTCGGGGTTAAAGAAGACTTCCCATTGGTGGAGGAGGACCTGGTCAGAGATCATCTAGCCAAAATCAACTCACACAAATCAATGAACCCTCATGGGATGCATCCATGTGTGCTGAGGGAGCTGTCAGAGGTGACTGCTGAATTGCTCTCTATCATCACTGAAAGGTCTTGGATAATGGGAGATGTGCATGAAGACTGGAGAACACCAGTGTCACTCCAATCTTCAAAAAGGGCAAGAAGACAGTTTGGGAAAATACAGGCCAGTCAGCCTTACATCCCCGGAGAGGTGATGGAAGAACTTATTCTGGATACCCTCTCCAAGCAATTGGAAGTAAAAAAGGGTTATCAGGAGTAGTCAACAAGAGGAAATCGTGTTTGATTAACCTGGTAGCCTTCTATGATGTCATTACTGGTTGGGTAGACAGGGGGAAGTCCACGTTGCGTACCTTTACTTCAGCAAGGCTTTTGACACTGTCTCTCTTAACATCCTTGTTATGAAACTTAGTAAATGTGGAAAAGATGAAATGCATGGTGAGATGGATTGAGAACTGGCTGACTGGCAGAGCTCTGAGGGTGGTCATCAGTGGCACAGAGTCTGGTTGCAGGCCTGTAACTAGTGGTGTTCCCCTGGAGTCAGTGCTGGGTCCAGTCTAGCTCAACATTCTTATCAACAACCTGGATGAAGGGATAGAGTCAGCAAGTTTGTTGATGATACAAAGCTGGGAGGGTTGGCTGACACACCTGAAGGCTGTGCTACCATTCAACGAGGCCTGGAAAGACTGGAGAGTTGGGCAGGGATGAACCTGATGAGGTAGAACAAAAGCAAATTTAGAGTTTTGCACCTGGGGAAGAATAACTGCATACATCTGTACAGGTTAGGGGATAACTTGCCTGAGAGAAGCTCTGCAGAGGACATGAGGGTCCTGGCAGACAACAGCTTGGGCATGAGCCAGCAGCGTGCCCTGGTGGCCAAGAAGGCCAATGGCATCCTGGGGTGCATTAAGTAGAGCGTGGTCGCAGGTCAGAGAAGGTGACTTTCTCCCTCTACTCTACCTCGGTGAGGCTGCGTTGAGAATATTGTGTCCAGTTCTAGGCTCCCCATTTCAAAAAACCAGGTATCTGTGTCATGGTTTTGTGATTTTCGGCATTGGTATTCCACATCATAATGTCATGTAGTGTATTAACGGTTAAAGAGTTAACTCTCCATCTCCGTGGACCATCGATAGTTATGGATATGCCTGTCTCAGAAAAGAACTACATTCCCCAGAGGACTGTGTGCTGCTTTGCATTTTTATGTGTTTCTGCTCAGAGGGAAAGATAAAAACTGTCTGCGGTCACGGGACACTCTCTTTCCTTTGGGATTGACTCAGCAGTGGGTGCTCGCTGCCGTCTCGCCTTCAGTGTTAGTGTAAGGCCTTTGGTTTATCATACACTCTCTCTTGCTCATTTTATTTGATTTATTAGCCTCAATTCCAATTATATTGTACAATATTGTGTTATTTTGCTTTCTGATATTTTATTTAGTAAATTAGCTTTCCTCCTCAGATCGTTGCCGCTGTTTTGTTTCTAGACCCATCTCCCTTTTCCCTTTTCCCTTTCCCCCTTCCTCTTTCCTGGGACGTGGGTCCATGGGTCCCCCGCACCAATTGTCATGGAACCGGGCTGAACCTGCCCGTAAACAGTTGACAATCTCCTAGAAGGGGTTGACTGACTGGAGAGCCACTAGGAGTAATGACCTAAAACTTGAACACAGGAAGTTCCATGCAAACATGCTGGTGAACTTCTTTATGATAAGAGTGACGGTGCACTGGAAGAGATTGCTCAGAGAAGTTGTAGAGTCTCTTTCCATGGAGATATTCAAGACCTGTCTGGATGCTTACCTGTGCAATCTATTGTAGGGTACCTGCTTTTGCAGGGAGGGGATTGGACTCAATAATCTCTTGAGATCCTTCCAACCCCTGTGATTCTGTGATTCAGTACATTCAATAACTAATTAAATGTGTTCATTATGCTGCACTCTGCTCCTGTACTTCTTGGACAGCCTCAGCTGAACACTGTTAATCTCCTCAGGAAGTGCTTGGCTATTATTGATGACATTGTTGTTCTTAATGTATTTTAAAGCAAAATCTAATTGAATAGTTTGAGCTATGTACATCACCGGTTGAAATTAAGCTTAATTCAGTTATTTGCTGAGGGAGAATGTAAATTACAGTTCACTACTGTTATGTCCTCAAAGATGTTTTTTGTAAAGTTATTTCTCCATGCTCAGATAAAGGATGTAAAGAAAAGTACAAAGGTTTGTTTAAGGGAATATTCTTGAAAACAAAATCTTGGTGTAATGATTAATGACTGTAGGTAAGACGATCCTTCACATAAGGCAAACTCACTTCAGGTGCCTCTGGGACCACAAAGAATTGGTGTGTGAAGAACTGGTGAGTTGCTGTTATGATTCCTCATTCTTCCTGACACTGGAGAATCTCTCAGCCTTCACATTAGAGGCTACATTAGGGACCCTCCACAAAACTACTAAGCAAAGCTATGGAGTAAGAGCTGTAAATGATGCTTAATCACAGACACAGAACATGCTCCTGGATTTCTCATGAGTCCTGAGAACCACCAAATGTCAAGTTACAATTTGTTTATTACTACTCTTTGTTGTTTAGCTACACTGGATTGCACTAGTCTACCAAAAATTCCATCTGATCAGCTGCTAATATTTATTGTTGACACTTGAGTAGAATATGCTCTGCTGTAGACAGCTTAGACAAATGTATTACTCTTCTCTTGAACAGAGGTAAAACTAATATATATAGAGATCAGTCAACTGTGTATGATTTGTTCTCTCTGACCATCTTGAATTGAACTTGTATGGATTTTCTTTATGATGGTTCTAAACAGATAAAAGCTTTTTAGACCTTCTTAGTGTCTCAGTGAATGTATTAGCTCAGATTTTTGTGTGCTTTTTTAATGCCTTTTGCCTTTCTCTGGTGCAGGAAAGAGTAGGGGAATGGGAGAATATCAAGTCTGATATTTGAATGTAATGAGAGAAAGTTGATTCTGTCCTTACACAAGATTTCTTGCTTTATCCTGATCTAAGTCACATGCTGAACCACTCTGTTGTGGTACAAGTTGATATTATAACACCAATTATTTCTCCCTTGTTTTTTAATTGTCTATTGCTGTAAATATTGTATATGACTTGATTTTCATCTCAGAGTGCTGAAACTGAATTATTCTGATTCAAGAATCTTTACTTCACCTTGGCTGCACTCAAAAGACAAGTTATCTTGACAAGAAGGCATTTTGAAATAGTTTTGCTAAACACCTGTAAAACCCTGCAGATTTTTTTTAAGACATTTACAATGCTGATTTTAACTGGAACTAAACTGTGCTGACCTATTTAGATCAAATCAAAATAGCTATGCAGGGATACTTGTGATTTAGCAATGCATTTCTCAGTTCATATAAAAAGTAAATTAATTTAGCTATAAAATCAGAAAAGCATAGTTTTGATCCATGTATGCTCTGAAATTTAGGTTAGGTGTTTGTATTCTTTGTTGATCTTCAGAAAACACTTTCCTCAGCTTATATACTATCACATTTTTAAAATTTTCTGCTTTACAAATGAACATTGGGGAAATGCTTCACTAAAAGGTTATAATTGCAGGCAAAAAAAGTGATTTAGAAATGTTATGATTTTATGATTTCTGTTGTATTATTTATATTCCACATCATAACATCATGTGGTGTACTGGGAGTTAAAGAGCTAATGCTCCAGCTGCATGCTGGGTATTGCTTGTCCAGGAATTGAACCCAGGTTGCAGCGGTAAGAACCCTGGCTCCTAACCACTAGCCCAGGAGCATTAAGAGGCCATTGTGGAATAGTTTTGTAGAACTTGATATAAATAAGCCTATTGCTGTTCTAATAATTTATTGCATAATCCTTTGTAGTTGAAAGAGTTGTTTTTGAGTTTGTTCTTTTTCTGTAATTGAAAGAGGTGGTTTTTTTTGTTTGTTTGTTTTGTTTTTTATAATTTCTCTCAGATTTCTAATAAATACTACAGAAAACTCATCACCCAGCTGAAAATACCATTATAAATTCAGTATTTCCACTAGGGAAAAAAATATCTTAATGATTCACAATATTTAACATTTAGGAAGAATAAGCAGTATTATGTATCTTACAGCACTTCTAGGCCATTCAGTAGTCTTCTAATAGTTGAGATTATTTGGCTTTACTTCCCATTTTTATCAGTAGCTTCCTTTTAAAATTAGAAAAAAGAATTCATTTTTTAAATTAAGCTGCCCTTATTCTAAAATAGGTATTGATTTGGATTAAAAAATAACATAGTCTGGATTCTTAATTGATGTGATAAAACTATTAAAATAATTCAATTGCATAAATAAGTGTATGTGTTAACAAATCTTTGTGATTGAGTCTATTAAATACCATATAATTTGTGTTCCTTATACTGGACTTCACCAAGAGTTCTATATGTGGAGAAAGGAGTATTGCAGGACAAGGGTAAAAAAAGGCGAATATGAAACAACTACCTCACTTGTCGTTCGTTACTGCTAAATTAATGTAGCTGCTGAGGCAGTAAGAATCTGTAACTCCAGAGTGACCTAATACACACACTACACCTGTTAGAATTTCCTGTGTGCCTTCACGATCTTGGAGAATGTCATAGAGAGTTCAGAATGTTAAAGCTGAAGTGTTGAAGTAAACTTCCTGCAACTCTGAATTTTCTGTTCCACGACTGGATTCCAGGTCACTTATGTTCAGAATTTTAGGTTCCCCAATGCATGGAAAAGAAAGTCCTTTTTCTAGCTGAGGCTGCTCCAAGCTTTTTGACAAGGCAGAAAGGGTGACCTGAGAACTACAGAATAGTGATCCCCATGCCTGTGCCTGGGAAGATCATGGAGGGATACTCCTGGAAGAGTTGCTTACGCACATGAAAGATGAGGAGGTGATCCAAAACAGCCAGCACTGCTTCACCAAGTGTAGACTGTGCCTCACTAATCTGATGGCCTTCTATAATGGAATGATGGCATTGGTGGATCAAGGAAGGGGCAATTGATGTCATCTACCTATACTGGTGCAAAGCCTTTGACGTGGTCCCACACCATATCCTTATCTCTAAATTGGACAGATATGAAGTGTGGACTGTTTCATGGGTAAAGAATTGGCTGGAAGTCATGGTTTTATTATTTTTGTTAGCAGTATTCCACATCATAGATTGATGTGAAGTACTGAGAAAAAAAGAGTTAACGCTCCAGATACATGGACTGCTGAATTTCTGGGTACCTGGTTCTCAGAAGAGAAGAACTACATACCCCAGAGGTCTTTGTGTTCCCATTTTCCACTCAGAGAGAAAGATAAAACTGTTCTCAAGTCCCAAGACTGCCTTATTTTTTTGCTGCTCATCACGGCATTGTGTGCTCTCTAGCTATTTTGCCTTCAGTTTTAGAGTAAGGCGTTCAGTTTTGGACACTCTCTCTTTTATTTTATTAGCTTCAATCCCAATTAACTTGTATTTCTACTATTATAATTAGTAAATTAACTTTCCTCCTCAGATAGTTGCCACCGTTTTTCTTTATTCCTTTCCCTCTTTGTCCTCCACACCCCAACCCTTTTTCCAGTCCAGTGGGCCTCTGGGCCTACTGTCCCCCCTTCACATACACAGATAGATCTAGAGTTAATTCCATGATACTGGATGGTTGTAGCCAGAGGGCTGTGGTCAATTGCTCATCATCCAGTTGGAGGCCAGCCATAAGCAGTAGCTTACAGTGGAACTATAATATAAATTCATAGCTCTGGAAGAGATCTGAAGAGGTCATATAGTGCATTATCCTGTCCCAAAGCGAGACACTGTGGTTGTCTTGCTGTGGATAAATCTTTGTTTAAACTGCTTTCCAAGCCTTCTCTTGGTGGAGATGTCACAGAAAATTTAGCCCAGTGTTTTGCAGTTCTGACCATTGGAAAATCTTTCGTAATATCTAATAGTTGTCTATTATTAGAACCCTATATAATCCTATAGCAGGTTAAATTCTTCGTGTTTTTATCCTATTCACCATGAACATGAGGAACAGATTTTCTCTGATAAAGCAATCCTTCAAGCAGTTAAACACTGTTACCATACTCTGTTCAGTTCTCTGAAGGAGATAATGATTTCAGTATTTCCCCGCATGTAGTATTTCCCTGTTGGCTTTTCTTCTGGTTACCTCTAGATACTCACAAAATAGGCCAAATCTTTCTGGAATTGAAGTGCCCCACTTTATATACTCTCCTCTGACTGAAACTTTTCCCAGTGGTACACACAGCATCGCTTGCAGGTTACATGGCATAGTATGGCACTTGTCTTTTTGACAACAGCATGATGTGTAGATCTGGGGATTCTTACCAGCAAGCAACAATCAGGAAAGGGTAGTTTCATTCCTGTGGTGCAATGGTATTTCAGTGTTGACCTTTGAAACATGCTAGATGTTGCATCACTCTTCCATGGCTGAATCTGTTCTTTCCCAGTCCGGTGATGGAGGAGAACAGGGGTACATAAATGCAGTATCTCATTTAATCTTTCAAGAAACAGTGATACTGCAGGAGCATGGACTGCTGTTGGGAACCTCATAACCTTTCAATAAGAATAATAAAGCATGAAATCAGTGGAGCTGCTTTTACTGTAAGGAAGTCAGGTGGGGTGAAACCATGATCTCAGAAAGAAAGTTACTATTATGGAAGTAATTTCACAGAACCATAGAATCATAGAATCATAGGGGTTGGAAGGGNTTTCACTATGAGGAGGTAGGTGCTCTCATAAATGAATTACTATCATGATAGAAGACATCAAAATAACACCTAATTTGGAGTTTATTACTGGAATTAACAATTCTGAGAATTTAAAGGTAGTGACATAATAAATCCTATACAATGATGGAAATGTTGCTAAATCGTCACCTACTCTCAGTGTAATGGCTGGTATCTAATCAGTTACATGCTTCATTTAATAAGCCATTCTGAGTCCATTTGGTTTATAGATGTTGCCTATAATCTAATTAATTTATTTAACTTGACTCAGCCTAGAAATCAGAATAATCTGTACAATGCAGTATAAGTCTTCTACATAAAGTATCTATTTGAAACAAAGTTTCTAACCACAATTTATTGAACATCAATACATTTCTGCTGTTGCAAATGACGATATCTTTGCCCTGGAGAAAGGAACTGTATGGGACAGGTTCTAGGTGTTGTGTTAGGTAGTGAACCTAGGTGCCTGGAAAATGTTAAACCAAGGAATTACTACACTTCTGCAGTTTTTATGAATTCATTCCCTTTAGGTCACATCTACCCTGTGACAGATGCATGTCTCTGTCTTGCTTAACCACATCTCTCTTCACCTTCATTTTGATCCTCTAATTTCTCTAAAATTTTAGACTGTGAGAAGATGGTTCTGTTACCTAAAATCTTTCCTGTGGGCACAGCAACATAAAATAGAGACTTCCTTTCTGTAATAATGGGTAACATTCTGTGCATTTAAACTACTGTTTTAGCTGTAGCCACATGCTACTATGAGTAAAGAGATGTTTTTAGACACTTAATTTTAGCAATAAAATAACAGTAGGACATCTAATCCTGGTAATTAAGATCCTCCCTGTATATCTACTGCTGAAGGACTGCTACATGACTGAAAATCCACTTGGAAGTTAATATCTGTCATTTACTTTTTATAATTGTTCTCTTGTTTTCTTCAGTACAATTTTCAAGGGATACATGTGCTCACTTCTACAGATCAATGTTAATTACAGTTACATGTCAACCTATTAATTACCTAAGGCAACAGAAAGCTCTAAAATAAGTTAAAGCACTCACAAGCAGCATTGTGAAAAGACAAAGTCTGTGCTGCAGATAGATTGGAAAGACAAAATTATAAGACATTTGTGCAAGGAATCGATAAGTATTCAAAGAATGTATTGAAAGTCTTTGTCCATGTAAAGATATATGTTAAGAAGTCTATATTTACATATTTTTATTTTGACTTTTCACAATCTTACTACATTTCACTGAATTTTGACTATTCCCCATACAATATAGTCTGCTGATAACAAGTCAGGACTTAAAGTTAGATCAGTTCCTTCTTCTGACTATTAATTTGTTTGCAGTTTTGCTTTCTACTTTCAGCCAAAATGACCACCTCCCCCTGCTGTTACTATTGCAAATAAAAACTTCATGACATTTCCCATATTCTCTCCTCTTCCCTAATTCAAATTGATCAAGGAAGAGGACAAGCACTCTTCTGTTTACACTTCTTTTCTAATGCAGTTGCATGAAACTTAACTCAGAGACTCCTTTGAGCTTGATACTAATGACAGATAAGCTCAAATGAAGCTCATTATCAAAACAAGTTTCCACCTGGTCTGGATCATGAAAGATCCCTGAAATTGCGTATTTACTCATTCCATCTCCTACCCCAAATATCCTGAATGGATTACTAATTTTCTTGCTAAAATACTGGTAAGTTCACATCCCTTACATTCTTTTATATCATTAGTGAGCATATACATCTCTCTACTAAGAGTACACTTGTGATTTTTGTTTCAGTTTCATTTCCCTCGGCTCCCAGGCAATAGATTTGCTAGAGATGACTGTTGTACAGAAGTATATTGAATTTTTGTGTGTCTACATTACTTCACTCTTCTGTTTGTATTAAAGGATCTGTTATATTATCAGACCTTCTATCCTCTTATTATACCTTATTGACTTTCTTTCACAGTCTACAGGAAGTTCAATAATCCTTGTCACTGTTTAAAACTTAGTTTCTTCCAAATACAGCATTTCACTGGACCAGAAAAAGTGAAAAGACAGCTCTATTTATAAAAAACAGTCATAAATGTATTGCATGACAAATACCATGTATAAAGTATACAATAATGAATGTAGAGTTCCTTTCTAGAAGTCTGTTTTTTTTTTCTTCTTTTATTACCTTTCTGTTTGTTTCAAAGAAATATCTGTTTGCCTTCTATGTGCAAGCAGAGAGGAGCAGAACTGATGAAAACTAATACTTGTATTCTGTGGTACTGAATTAGGCTGAAGTGATACCAAGATTAAACATCAAGACATCACAATAAATGCTACAATGCTATATATGTTCTTAAAATACAATAAATCAAGTTGGACTTAGTGGCCATAAAATTAGAAAAAAAATATTATCTCTCAGTAATGAGATTTTCTTTTTGAAAGCATTGTTCACCTTTCTGCCTGCCATTATGTATGAGAGCTCCATGCTAATTGGAATGCACACAGTACTCAGAAACAAATGATGGCTGCGCAGTTTTTGTTTAAGAGTATGTAAAGAAACAGAAAAAGAAAGAAGCTAATATTCATGCTTCAGAGATAAGAAGTTCCTCATTTTTCAGCAACAGTTCGAGCTGAAGATTCCTGAATCCATAGCTTATTCTAACTGCCCCTTGCAAAGAAGTGGACAATATAATAAAGCTGAAAACTACTCCTTTCAGTAGTTTAAACCAAAAAACCTTGACAATATGTGAAAACGGAATGCCTTCCCCAGAAGAAAGCTAGCATCTGTTCCACAAGAGGTGGCTCTTTTTATACAAGTACTCAAGTATGTATCCTACATGTAATGATGCAGGTGAAAGGAATTATGACCAGAGCATAGGGGTAGGTGCCATTTACTCTTATCTATCTAGAAAACTCTTAGAGTAACAGAATTTTGTCCTCCAAGTTTCTATTAATTTTCTTGATGTGAGTAATATGCCTCTTTCCCATCAGTAAGTACAGCATCTCAGAGATCATGTCTCTATGTGTTGCCTCTGTAGAATTGAGATTCTGGATTAAGAGGCTTCACATCAGTCTGCACTGTCCCACTGCTCCTGAATGTTCCATATCCTTCAAATGAATTACAAAAAACAACTTTCTAGAAATATAAAAATGATCTTAAATTTTAAAGCAGATTGAAATTAGTGAATTAAAGAGTAAGTAGTGAATTGACTTCTCAGTAGCACAACCTTTAAAGTTATTTTGAATGACTTAAGGTAAAACTGTGATGTCAAATACACTTTTTATAAGATAAATCTATTTCTGCATGTGTGGGTTTTATTTCTTCTTTTTTTTCCTGAGTTTTCAGTAAAGTTGGCAGTTGAACAGTAACAGAGAAATGTGTGGCATAATTTAGTTCTTCTGGCAAATATTTAGCCATAAATTGAATGCCAGACAAAATGCATGGGAGAAAGAATGATCTTGTAGTCTGGTTCCTGGAAATACAAATGAATAAAAATGGCTTATAGGTCTGATTTGAGACCTATTATTTATATAGCATGTAACATGAACAAGGAAAGAGATTCAGAGCTTCAGTAGCACTTCTAGATTATCCAGTAGAGACTATCGCACTCATAAGGAGTATAAACCATGTATTCGCATACTCATGTAAAGAATAAAAAAGAGTACAGATTTTGTATCTTCTATATAGGCACCCATTTAAACTGACCTCTCAGATGAAGGCAAAGGAAAATATTCCAGTCTTGAGAAATTTTTTTTTAACTGTATTAAATATTAACTGCAGCTATAGGACAAGGGGAAATGGCCACAAACTGGAGCATAGGAAGTTCTACACAAATGTGGGTAAGAACTTCTTCACGGTAGGGTTGACAGAGCACTGGAACAAGTTGCCCAGAGAGGCTGTGGAGTGTCCTTCTCTGGTGGTGCCCAAGACCCACCTGGACGCCTTATGCAAAGTGGTCTAGGGAGCCTGATTTATCAGGGGGGTTGAACTGGCTGATTTCTAGAGGTCCTTTCCGGCCCCTACAATTCTGCGAAGCCTAAGAAAGTTTTATTTAAGCATCTTAAGATTTTTATTCTTAACTGTCTCCCTTCAGTGCTTTCTGTATATTACACACTACTAATATTTTGTAAAAATAAATTCCCAGGTTTTCATAAATTACGAGAGATATTTAGTATGTTGGGTCTTATAATGCATTATTACTGATAACTGGCGGTTTTTGAAAACTGAATGAGATCCATGTAGCTATTTCAACTGTCTATCCTGGAAAAGAATGACTAGTAATCAGTTACTAAGGATGTGCTGCTATCTACTGTTGCAGAAAAATGTCCTGTGATCTTACACAAACCATTAGGCTCAGATACTGTGAAGATACATGTGCCAGTTCATTTTTAAAGTGAGGATGCTAGTTCTGTCTTGCAATTCAAGAAAAGCCAACAGATATAACAGTAATATTGTAGTTGTCAGCTGCTATCTATGAATGCAAGTTTCAAAGGCCACTCCTAATATCCTTTTTGCTAGCCAATGCAAGTGGCAGCTGTGATAGTGATTTTTTTTTTCCAGTACTGATCAGAGCAGTTCTCTAAGGGTTAAAGAATGAGATACTGCAAATTGGATTTCTCAAGTCCATAAATTTAAAATGAATACAATGATCAAATGCTTGTCTCTTCATATTCCATAATTACATTAACTAATTTATAATTAGATACTGCTATGATGAGACTAACTTCCAGTGAGAGTATGTAATGTTTGATGGTGGGACTGTTATGGTTGTCTCCATACTTTCTCCTTGCTTCATCACAAGTCTGCTGCTATCATCCCAGTTTTGTGTGTTTCTTATTATAAACAAAATTAATCACATTATGACAGCAGTCAAATACATTTGATCATATATCATAATAACTACAGGAAGTGTATCTGTGGGTCACCATCAGGTCTAGATATTTTTCTAAAACAGCTGTTTAATATAAAATAAGAAGAACATCCAAACTATCTGTTAGTTATGGAAATTATTCCATAGCATTGCCAGGTCAGTTTATAGCCATACCTTTCATCTATTGTATGTTTCTTGTTCAAGATGAGTATAGTCTTCAGTAGCTGACAATCCAAGATATTTATAGCAAATAAAATACCATATATTCCATAAAGTAATTCTTAGTTCCTAAGATCAAAATCACTACTTCTATTTTTTACAAAGCAAGTTATTTTGGAACAAATTTATATGAAATGACTCATTGCTAGATTTTATCTTCTGTAGGGTGGAATGCTTTCAAAAATGAAAAGTAATAGCTGAGAGTTGGAATTATACACTTTATTTTTAACTAATTTTCTCCTAATTTCTTCCCACACACTTCTCTGCCCTGTGTAAGCACTGTCACTTTTACACCATAAGGCAAAATAAAATTACTAATGTTTAGATTTGACTATTTTTTTATTAGAAATGATCAAGGATTTTAACCTCTGTAGGGTGTAAATATGAAAATAGTTAACATGGGGATTAAGAAAAAAAATCTTGAAGAGGAGCACAAGGAACACTATTATGCTACACTGTACAAATAGTAACTTTGTATTTACTTGTGTTTAATGACCATAGTCCTGAGCTATGTATTTCAACATTTGAGATAATACTTCTGAAGGATTTTAAAAAAACTGACATTGAGTCTAGCATGGAAATAGTATAGAGTGAGATTTCACAAGATAATGTCAGACTTTCTGGAAGGTGAAATGTTTTGATGATTTATCATTTCTTCCTCAGGCGACTTCCTATCATTCATTTTTATACTTCTATTTTCGCTACTTTGAAGACTGCACTGGTTTTCAAAGAATTTTTAAGCCTGCAATGAGTAAAAAAATGTACTCTTACATGTCAGTAATTACATAGGAAATATTTGCAGGTCCTTACATAGCAAGATCTTCTCTTCCTTTGAAGATCCAGCAGGACATTAGTAAAATCTAGCAAAAAGGAAAATAGCAGTCATAGAAGACTTGGGTGAGAGCAGACATTAAAACATGGAATACTTTCTCTTAACCTTCATAACTTGAGGAGTGATGCCTCTCTGATACCTTATGCCTAAAAGGTATCTTTGGTCTGTCCCCCATTACCTTACTATCTTCTGCTTGAGTAGCTAGAAAAAAGCTTACGAAAGTAATACTGCCTCCCCTACTCCACCCCCCACGCCCCCCAATATTTTTAGGACCTCATTTTTTCCTCATTTCCGACTTCCTCATTGCAGTACTAAAGTGTCCTCCCACTTCTAATTTGAATATCTTCATTGTGCCTTAATTATGGAAGTTTATGTACAAACATATCAGGTTTTTATGTTCTGCTGCTTCTAAATACTAACTTAAACTCTCTCAAGTGTTTATGATTTCAGAGTTCAAAGTCCTCAGCACATTTTTTTGTGACCTGCTAGATTCTGCTTCTTTTGCTTTGCTATTTGCCTGGACCTTCCCAGTGGCTAGCCCCAAGCAAGTCCTATAGCTTGATCCAAGCAGTTCTGCATTCATCCAGGTGTTTCCTTTCTTAATTTGCAAAACTGATGAGCTACCAATTTCTGCCTCACTAGTAGCAATAGAGAAAGAAACATCAATTCCTTTTGTCCTTAGTACCTACAAAGAGAAATAGAAAGACAACCTGCCTTCTTCTTTGTTGACAGTGACGTGATTTTTTTTTGTTGTGATGTAACCTTGTAGCAGTTCTGCACCACGCAGTCATTTACTCACTAACCCCAGGTGGGATAGGGGAGGGATTTGGAAGTAAAACAGCATGTGTGGATCAAAATGAAAACTAAGACAAAATGGAAATAAAGATGCAAATGTTAGATTGATCAATCAATTCACCATGCAAGACCTAATTACTCCCGACTGATGTACAGCCCCCCATGCAGAAGTCAGGCTCCCCTAGAGCTTTACACCCCTCCATGCAGTACCATTGTACAGAATGACCTGGGCCTCATCCAGGCACCTGCGCTGGTCCTGCCCTATCTCTGCCCCATGCCTCATAGTGTCAGCTCCCCCACCCTGCAGACTAACCTAGCCCAGGTGTGCTCCCGTTACTCAACAAGCAACACAC
The DNA here is from genome assembly GCA_013399175.1 of Odontophorus gujanensis. Taxonomy (NCBI): domain Eukaryota; kingdom Metazoa; phylum Chordata; class Aves; order Galliformes; family Odontophoridae; genus Odontophorus; species Odontophorus gujanensis. Next base: position 37,228 of record VXAB01011529.1, read on the forward strand.
TGGTACACTATTAACTGTCTCAGCTGAAACTAGGAGAGATTTCATGGTTTAAATTGCAGTTAGGGAAATGGATATTTCTACTAGTAGCTAATGACTTATGAAACTGAATTGAAAAAGTCTTACATAAGACAATATGATGAATGTTTGAACTTATCTAAGAGTAAAATTTACATGTGTTTTGAAAAGACACCTTTAGATCACTAACTGCAGCTGGGAATGGTATTTCCCTTGCTTTAAATCTCATTCTCTCCTTCTTGAATGCTGGCCAGTATTGGTCAATACGGGATAAATAAAGCCACAAGAAGGTGGTTGAGAACACTGGCAGTTCTGTTTTCCCATAATACTCGTGATCCGTTGTTACTAAGCTTGATGCAAGCACGATACCTGACCCTGGTGTGAATGGTTGAGTTTGTAGCCATGCTGTCCTACCAACTGCAGAACAATGCAAGAATAAAAGGTGAGTTACTGACTTTTTTTTATTACCTTTGTATCTGTTGGTAATTTAGTATATAAAAATGTGTAGCTTTTGTTCTAGCTCTTAAGTTATGGTGAAAAACTATGCTGAAAATTAATTCCAGTATCAGAGAAGAAAATTATCTGTTTCACATTCCTATGCTATAGATCCTTGATATTTTTACTTAAAATTTGTTATGTTGTTGAAGTTAGCGTATGCTGTCTTTAATTCAGTAGTTATGTCTAGGCTTGCAGCTATGTTACTTTAACTGTCTTCTGGATTTAAGAGACTTTCATGGTGGTATTCTTTAAAAGCTTAGTTGCTTTATAGCAGAAATTTCTCATATGTAAACAACAAATAATTCTATTTGTGCCATTACTTAGTTGGCTAAGGTTCTCAGTTATGTGGAATACTCAGTGGTGTATCTTTTTGAGAATCATTTTTCTGGAGATGCATTTTTGTCTTCAACTCTTATCTAGCGTAAAATATGTTTTTATTGGTTTGTGGTGACAGTGACCAGATTATAACTTGCCTCTTATTTTCAGCTGTGGTGTAAATGACATTTTAAGAGGTTACTAGAGATGCCCTTTAAACTTCTGATATCTTGGAGAGAAGGAACCTTAAAACCCTCTATTAGCTGTGTAAAGATATAGTTAACCTAAAATCATGGTTAATCTGAAATAAAGCCTCATACCTCATCTGTTTACATTAATATGTGAAAAGTAGAAAAAAAGGACTAATGTACTTAGAATCTCCTCAGCTGCGCACATCTAGGCTGATAAAGTCATGTAGTACTTACAAAAAAAGATGTACTATTTCAGATCTAACGCTGCTGTACGAACTCGGGTATTTCTGCTGTATCTGGACAAAGCCTGTGCATCAAATGTTCCTGTAGATATGGAGAATGCTTGTATGGAAGAATAATGTGTCATTTCTTCAGAGCGTTCTTTGGTTGCTGTTTATGTTTTACCATTGCCAAATATACAGTTAAGCACTCTGAGAGAGACTAACTGATTATTATCTTTATTTGGTTTCATAGTTTTAGAACAAGAGTTTCAGTGAAATTTGTAGTCTTCACTGAAGCTAAACCCAGTCTGATTTATTTTGTTGGAATGGTAGAAAGGCACGTGTCGAGCGGATTTAGAATACACTGTCTGAAGAAGAATGGTATGCTTTTAGTAAGAAGAAATGCGAAGGCTGTGAATGGAGATTCTGTACTGTTTAACACCTACAAAGACTATATTCAAAAGCACAGTCAAAAATTTCACAGTGGGGGAAAAGAAATACCTTGACAAAAGGGAAATAATTCTTTGTAAAGTATACCACCTCTGCTGGAATAGAACATGGCTGATGTCTTTTACTTTAGTAACTCTTGTTCGTTTAAATTATTGTATGAAAAGGGGAGAAAAATCCTTTCAGATTTGAAGAGGAAACTATTGAGCTAATTCAGGCATGTGTCTTTAGCTGAAACATTAAAAGCACATTCTTCTTCAGTGCAAGCTATTGTCTATTTAGTTTCTTTTAATTGCTATTTTGATATTTTTTATAACCAATAATGTGGAAATAATGACAAAAGAAAATTTGTGAACTGACTAGGAAATTATGATTTCCTTCTGCAAACTGTCTTGCATATATATGCAGTGTTGTATGTACAGACTTTGAAGGCTTTGTCTTTTGAAATTACTGATCTGAGAATATGATAATAACATTTTTTTTCTAAGACTGTTAGATGTTCTGTGTGTTGCAGATATTGTTGTAATGGCTTTTCTAGAGAGGCAGGTAAGCCAGTCACCTGGCTGTCTCCTGACCCCAATCTTGGGCATAAAATCTTGAAAACAGTTTCAGTTTCTTGTAATAGCAGGGAGTTTATATAGTGGGAAAGGACATCCCTTTTAGTTCTCTGGTTCAGTGTTGCTTTTATAGTTGACTTCTGCTCTTCCTGCCTGCATTACTTCTATTAAAGAGGAAGTAAAAGAGATCTGAAGGAAAAGGAGGAGGTTATCCTGTAAAACTGAGTTCCAGAGTAAGGTCAGGAGTATTGATGCAGTTTAAAACAATTGAAAAGGGAAGGAATCTTCTAAGGAATCTGACTGCAAAATGTGAAGTATACATTTATTCATTTATTAAAAAAAGGAAATTTCATTTTCCCATTCTTCAGGGAAAAAATGTTGAAATAATATGTAAACTTTCCATCTCATTTCAGTTAGACAGGGCATGCACATTCTTTTTCCTTATCTCTTTCTGAATCTGACATTACATTTTAATTTTTATTTATTTATTTTACAAATTCCAGTTGTTGGGAATGCTTGTAACCCATATATTTGTGTTCGTGTAGACAATTATGAACCAGGAAGGTCAGCAGGTGGAAGAAAAAATGTGTCTTTGTTCTACTGGGAGATTTGTTAAAAAGGAATTCCCACTCTGTCAAGCTGTGGATCACAGTGTTCTTTACATTAGGATACTATGTGCGGTAAATAAGATGAGCTTCTTAGCATGACTCAGCAGAGACCTCTGCCACCAGGTGATCCCTTTTCCTTGTGTTGAACACAATCAATAAAGAGCTAGTAGAAATGATTATAAGTATAAAGTATCGACCAGATTCTTAATTTTGAACCATTATTATTCACAGAAAGTAAATTAAAACTCAAGGTCTTAAGTTAATGTTTCTTATTGGTTCTTAATATTGGATTAATCCATCAGTTCAATATAAATAATGTACAATTCACAATGCAAAAACAAAAAGCTGTATTATGTCTTTCTGTAGAATTTCTACATATACTGAAAAAGTAAGCTGCATTTTTTTCATACAAGCAGCACTAGTGAACTGTCTGGGAACATTATGCAAAAATCCCCAGATACTAGAAGAAAATCTACTCAAACCTTTTCTGTGTAAGTGGCTGCTGAGAAACCTTTTAAACTTTCAGCATCTTGTGGTTTTTGTGGAGTAGTAGTGTATTTTGGAAGTTTGTTTTGCACCACGAGGTGCTGGTTTGTTATGCTCCATGTAGGAAGAGCACTTAGACTGTGTAAAGTATCATTTAAAATTCTAGTTCTTCTTTTAACACTATAAAGGGGGAGTAATCTAGAACATTTGACATATCTTCTGATGCTGAGAGTCTCAAGTCATGCTTCATCCAATAGTCTCCTGATCAGTGCTCAGAATGCTATGCAGACCCAGATCACAGAAAGGATTACTCCATTTTGGTCATTAGAATTATTATAGGATTTTCTTACAGAAAACACCTCTATCCATCTTTTCTACTGTCAAATGGAAAACGTTTTCATATGGGAACTTCTTGTTCCACTTTTAGATAAAGACAAAGACGCATAGGTTGTGTAATTGCCTGTGCTATGTGGAAGTTGCCTGTAGGCTCCTCTTACAATGAGTGGGAGGTTATCCTTTATCCAGAGTCTCTGCACAGTGCTGCTTGAAGACCCACCGCAGCACAGAAAGTACAGCAAAATTTCTGTTAGATACTTTTGGATATTTTCACAGTAGGGCTAAGGTTGGAAGAGCCTGCTCAGATCAGCAGCAGCTGCTGCATGCTGACAGGAACTGTGAGGAACCTGTGGGTGCCTTCTGTGTCCACACCTGTGTTAAAGATAAAGGAAATCAGCTACAGTGAAGAATCACAGAAGTTAGATTAGCTTTGTGGTAGGTGAATTAATTGTCTAGTTGTCAGACCTGCATTTACTGTAATGGAACTGGAAGAAGAAACTAATTCAAAATCTGTTTCACTCTAATTTATGTATGAGAGTGCCCCAGAAATACAAGACTTCAAGGAATTTTTCTCTTAAAATACTGACTCTGTTGCCCTGTACTATGGAAATAGCTATTGTATTGAAGCAGACTGTGAAGATGTGAGTGAGAGTGTCAGTGCAGCGTAAATGTTCAAGTATGTAAGGGTTCACTATATCTTAATCTTGGGATATTTTTGAAGTCAGAGTTTAAACAGGAAACCAACAGTGGGATATTTTGCTGCACAGCATAGCTGTATCTGAGAGGTATAGCCCAATGGTAAATTTGTGAAGCATAAAGATGTTTCTATAAATGCTGTGAAAAGCTGGTTTAGTTTTGACAAGTCTGTTTTCTTCCAAGCTCTTGCTCACAGACCTGTTTGGTGAAGGCTAACTACACAGCCTCCAACAGAGCTACTGTACTGCTAAGTTTGTGACCACTTTAAATGTTAACACTTCTTGTAAGTAATTTCTCCTTGTGCGTGTTCAGTTCAAGCCTGAATCTTTTCATCTAAAATATAGAAAATGAGCTTCTTTTATTAACAACTTCCTGAATAAATATCAGGATTTGGACTCTTGCACTTAGGAATAATCTAGGTTCTGTTCAAATTAAACTGATCGTTAGTGCACACAGCATTCTCACAGCAAAACCTTTCTCAGTTAGTGAAACTGGAGTCTGGTCATAGGCTATGCTTTTTAGAGCACTTAACAGTAAAAGTGATTGAATGCCTGTGCCTGGAAATTTTTCTGCAATAATAATTTACAGATTTAGTTCTATCTTTAGTATTTTCAACTGTATTTGCCTTGGAGAAAATAACTTCATAAGTTTGTTTGCTCTCTGATGAAGCTACTGTGAGGCTGACTGTTTGTATCTCAGAGGTTGGTATGGGTGATAGAATTAAATGGCTCTGAGTAATATGGGGAGACTGGATCATCAAGTCATGGTGCATATACAATGACAATAGATGACAGAACATGGATCTTTACCATGTTACTGGTCTTCTAGCTCTGTTGGAAACAGGGTGAAGAGGATGCTTAGGGTACCCTACCAGTTATAGAGCTTTATGAAAACTCTGGTCCCTAAAGCAAGCATATGACCACCGGACTTACAAAAATTAATGAAGAGTTTATTTGATTTTATTAAATAATTCCATTCAGGCAGAAAAAAATGTGATCTTTTTTTATTTTCTTCTGATTTGCTTTGTCTGAGAAAATTTGATTAGTTTTTGCATATCTTGTCACATTTTATTTTGTCTTGTTACGAAATATGCTTTTTTTTTTTTTGGACAGATTTCTCCCTGTTATCTGCATGTGTATTATCTATTACTGAAGATTCTGATTCTATAAAGATTCTGATTATGAGGCAAGTTTTAAGGCACTCAATTGGATGTCAAGTAATGCAGGATGGAGGATCACCCAAAGGGTGAGCCTTGAGCCATAAAAATGAGTGTCACAAAAAAAAAAAAGATGAATATTGATCAGAATCATGTTTATGCAGTAGTGTTACCTGCCTGAAGATGTTGTCTTCAGAGCCTTGGTTCAAACGATACTATGAGATGATAGTTGGGGACGGGGGATGATCTCTGATAACTGAAAATGCCAAAATATGTGTTGGCAAGCATCCTGAACAGCATTCAATACTTTCTTTTATGCAACAGCCATTTTCAGATGGATGACACAACATGAAATGAATGAATGGTATGTTTTAGTGTAGCAGTTTTCCAGTTTGCCACCTTGTTCCTTTCTTCTCGACTGCATAGTGTAATCAGAAGGAGCTGCAAATCTTTCCATTCTACCTATGCATTCATTCCCCCAGAGTGATCACTTACAGTGGCTTTGCTCCGGTGAGTTATCTTAAATACTCATCTCACCCATTGCTTTGCTATGTAGGAGTCAGTTACTGATTCATGCCATTGCTTTTATAAACACTGAATGTCATTTGTAGAAAAACCCTTTTAGCCCTGCCTTTTTCCTCTGCCTTATGGTTTGGCCCAAGCTACAGATGGCCTCGTTTAGCTCTGACCCACTTGTAATTAAACTGACAGCTTGCTTTTTTGTATAGGTCTCTTTATAAAAATCAAAGAGTGCCCTCAAGCCACTGAGATTTGAAGTAACCCTTAAAGCTGTTTTAATATCATTGGTGGAATTGTAGGGCAATTGCAGATATGTAGGATTTCTACAGTATTTTTCATAAGAGAGCAAACTGTAGCCAACTAAAAAGGCCAATATACATATCATAAATATTAATATAGGAGTAATCCTCTATGGAATAATACTCTATGTAAGAACATCAATGTAAAATACGTTGTAATCGTTCTTTTAAATGTGAAATAAGAAAATACCCTTAATTAACATGGTTGGTTTTTCCTCCTTGAAAACATGACTCGAGAGTTTCTTTAATACTGCTTTACATAACCAAAATGGCTTACTTTTAAAATATAATTTTGGTTTTCAACTTGCTTCAGAAGTATAAACTATGATGATAATTCTACTTCAGTTGTTTTCTTGGAGAATCTTTTAACTGCTAATGACAAATAAAATGAAGAGTTTCCTCCCACCTAGTTAATGTAATTTTTTTGGGTGGTAGCAATGCTTTTACTGTTGTTTGTTGTTTCTGATTGTTTTTGGTTTGTGCTTGTTTTTGTTTTATTTCTCCTAAAAAGGTACTGAAGGGGGAAAAACAAAAGTACTGTGCCGATCATCCAGTGTAAAGGAATTTTTATTATCTTGACTTTTTTAATTACACAGATTGATTGCTAGGATGTTTTCTTTAGTCAGCTCAGCTCTTTTTGTTAACTCTTTCCTGTAGTTAACCACTGACAGTTGTACATACATACTTGTGTCAAATAACAAGAAAATAAAAATGTTTTTCTGAGTTTCCATCTCACTTATCCTTAAGTACTGGAATGCCTCAGTTACTAGGTGGAGAGAAAGTCTTTTTGGGTATCATGTCCCTCACCTCTATATTCTTCCCAGGAATAGGTTGAGCTGTGTAATTATATTTTTTGAAGTATTTATTACATTATACTCTTCTGAGGGGGGAAAAGAAAAAAGGTATATATATTTACCATGTCTAGTTTGTAAAGTGATGGATTCCATGTCTGGCATTTCTGTGAATTTCAGTGGGAGAAGGAAGGACCAGAGAGAAACTTTATTCCATGAATTTATGAGGTTTTTTTGTGCTCCTTGACTTCTGAGTGGATTGCATAATTAGTCTTGCATTTGGAAAGCCAAAATTTCTTATTTTCCTACTGGCAAAGTTCTTTTTATGAAGAGTCTCACAGTACCATAGAAACTCAGAAAGCTAATGTTTTTTACCTTGGAGCTTCTGTGGAGTTTGTAGCCTTGATAGGCTGTGGTTTCTCCTCTATCCATCTCATAAGAGAATTCATGAGGACCAGGATGTCTATCTACATTGTGGTATGATTTTGTTACTAATGGAGAGGTAGTGGTGCTAAAGCACATTAATGCCTTGTGTTGTAGTGTCTCCTTGTTGCAATGATGAGAGGAAGTGTAAGTGTTTGAAACTAGAGCTGCTGCTTTGCTCTGCCTTGTGGAGGCTACAGAGGATATGGAGGCAAAAACTAAGTAAAGCCCATCTTAAAAGGAATTGAGAATGCCTTAGCTTCTAAAAAGCTCCAACCTTAGCTTCAAGGATGAGTGTACTGATACTGATAGGAGTGTCTGATGTACAATGGCTCGTTAGCCACCTGCATTTTGACTTTAGAGTATATGTACTAAGGCTCTCTGGGATTTTAAGGACTCTTGGCCTGTAAGAAAATGGATTTGTAGATTTCAAGTTGGGGGCAGAAAGGACTTTATTTCTAACACTTTGTTCTTTTAATTCTTAGTCATGTGCTGGTGACAGTAGTGTCAGAAACCAAGAATACTGCTGCTATCTGTAATTTTAGAGGACTAAACTATAAGCAGCTTCAGAGATATTTCTAGCATGAATTTTGTTTTTCCTCACAAATTCCACTTCATCTAATTTTGAGAGTAAGGAAAATGGTTCCCTTTCTATGGTACCATCTGCTAATGACAAGAGAGAGAAAGGATTTGAGAATAGAGCTTTTGTTATAAATGTCAACCTAATGCTACCTCAGGGAAAAATAATTTGAAAATAATCTTGAACCTGCCTTGATGAATCAGAATCCTAAGAATCAGAAGGTTACATGAGATAGCTGACAGACTGTTGACCTGCATTGTTGAAATAACGATCAGAGAAGTTATTTTAAGTGGTTAACTTAAATCAAACTCTGTGTTGCTCTTCAACTGGCAACTATCTCCCACTAGTGAGATTCCACTTATTTTCTAAAATTATTCTTGATTTGCACCTGAGACTTCCAGACCTAGTCTTCTGTTTTGTGTAGGGAAATTGGAGTTCCTTTTACAATATCAACATTGATGTAACTTTATCATTAAAACTAACATCGTCTCCCTGAAAACATGACCTAATCCTATACCAATTAACATAGCTGGTGATTAAAAATATATTGAAGATCTTTCCATTATTTTTCTTGTTTCCTTCATAAATATTTTTTTTTCTGATAATTTTTTTCTTCCGAATTTGTGGGAGATGGTTTTCTTTGTAGGGATGTTTTTCATTGTTATGTTGTTTGTTTTATCTTTCATCTTGCTTTATTTACTTATTTATTTTTCTTTTGCATACAGTGCTTTTATCTTTCCACGTCATTCTACTTGGCAGAGTCAGATGCAGAATTTTGCAATTGGATTATCTTTATCAAGAGCTTAGATTTTTGTCTTAGTCATTTTTTTCCCTTTTTGATGTTTTGTTCACTGCAAATTCATATCCTTTTCAGATCCTTCTCTGCTTAGGTTCCCCCTCTATCTGAGATTCCTTTGTTTCTCAAAATCAAGCTAAAATTTGGATGAACATGCTGAAATCTTTCTGAAATTTTTAGGTGCTGTGAATTTAATTTTTCTCAATCTCTAGTGTTTCATTTCCAAGACAAATCTGAGGTTTTAAACTTTAAATAACTATACTGCAGATCTCTCTTTCTCTCTTTTCTTTTTCTTCTTTTGGTTATGTTAATTTTTAATTGCACTGCAATTTGAATCCATTCCAGTTGTTGAGGGAGCAGATTTCATAAAATAATTGGTAAATGATGACGCAGCTGAATTGAGACAAATGTGCATTATGTATGTCTGTTTGGCATTCTCTAACAAGACTGTTGTAAAACTACCTGAGGACTGGAAAATACCAGATAACTCTCCTCATGGCTTTACAAAAATGAAATTATAACAAGTATAAAAATGAGCGATTGTTGACAGTTTATGGACCACTTTGGCCTGGTTCCGTGACTGATGAGGTGAAGGACCCACAGACCCTTGACCTGGGGAAGGGGAAGTAAGGGAAAGGGTGGGGAGATGGGCCTAAAAACTAAACAGTGGCAACAATGTGAGGAGGAAAGCTGTTTTACTAAGATATCAGAATACAAAATAACACAATATGATACAATATAATTGGAGTTTTAGCTAATAAATCAATTGAAGTGAGACAGTGTGTCCAAAACCAGATTCCTTACTCTAAGGCTGAAGGTGAGATGGCAGGAGGTACTTACTGCTGAGATGAGCAGCAAAAAAAAAAAAAAAAAAATGCAGTCTTGGGACTTGTGAGCAGTATTATCTTTCCCTCTGAGCAGAAAACAGGAACTCAAAGTCCTCTGGGGTATGTAGTTCTTCTTCTCTTCTGGGAATTTCAGCAGTCCACAGAACTGGAGCATTAATTCTTTAACTTCCAGTGCCTTACATGATGTTGTGATGTGAAATACCAGTGACAAAAATCAGAAAACTGTGACAGTGATAAATAACAAAATGTATGTGTTAACAGTGTAAAGTTACATAAATCTGTGTGGATGAGAGAAGTTGGATCTGTTCTACTTTTCTCCTTTTTTTTTCCCCATCTAAAAATTTTAATGTGTTCATATACTAAGAGTTTATATAAATTTGACTTAATGCTTAGGAAAAGAATTTAAAGAGAGGAAAAAGGTCTGAGCATCCCTTATCTGATCTATTTCACAACTCTAAAGTGAAACCTTAGGAACAGAACCCAAGGAACTTCAGGCTTTCCTGCTCCTGCCTCCTTTCCCCGGGTTTGACTTCAAATTATGTATTGTAAATTTCTATTTGGAACTGCAAAGGTATTTACAAATGAATGTCCAGAGATGCATTATTAGCACTCCAATCTTTATTCTATATGTTTCATGTGAGTTACTACGGCTTATACTGAGTCAGTACTGAACACTCAGAAAAAGCTGGATCAGTACGCTGTTCCAAGCCTGCTCAAATGAGGAAGTAAATTGCATTTCAAATGCAATTCTTTGTTCTGGGCAAGAAATAACTGCCTCTAAGCCTTTACTGCTGAAGCTGGTTTTATCTCTGTACAGTAGTTCACCACCATCAAGAAAAGAACAAAGTAAGCTCCTTTTTTTGTGAGTGGGCATATTTCTCTCTTGTAAGGCAAATTGTGCTTCAGGCTTCTATTATAGAAAGTCTTTGACTCTAGTTAAGTTGTTTCTGATTATCTAATTTTTTTTTAAATAAATTTTTCAAATGTCTTTGTACATCTGGGAAGGGATCATACATTTATTAGCAGTTAAGCTGCAATTTACCAGATTCTTAACATTAGAAATAAATATGGTTTACAACACTGTAGGTTAAATGAATACTTCTCAGTGTTCCTCCAAAACCTGTTAGATGTGCTGCTTCTTTCCATATTCATTCCACTGTCAGGACCATTCATTTCAGAGGTGATTTGGCTGCAGTTTATCGTGTAGACATAAGGTAGGTTTTATATGGAGTATCTTAATATAACAGAAGCAGTCTGAAGTAATACTCAGTGACTAAAATTATTAAGACTTCTTGAAAAGGTGAAAATAATAAATTTTGGGGGAAAAAAAAGCACACAAAAAAACAACCCTACAATCATTGGGTCAGATCAAGATCTGTTTAACCTACTGTCACGTATCTGCCTATAACCCATAGTCAATATCTTTTGGAGAACTCAGTAACTTTCCAACTTTCTGGTAGTTAGGTCTGGAGGGCTTTATCAAGAGGTAGTCTGTTTGAATTTTTGATCATGTATTTGTTCAGCACAGGTGGTAATGGACTATGCCCTAATGACTTTCCTACTTTCTTGTTCCAGGATGTTGTTAGTGTGATTCCACAGTTCACCATTTCATTATTGGGGTGGTCAAGAACTCTACTGAATGTCTTAAATTCTAGTGATTTGTTTGTCGTTCATTTTAACACCTAGAATTTGACAGACTATGTATTTAAATCCAAGTCCCAAGTGCTGCACCTGGGTCAGAGCAATCCCAGACATATGTACAGACTGGGAGAAGAACATAAAGTCTTGTGGATTAGACCTTGGAATTTCTGGTGAACAAAATACCAGATATGAGCCAACAGTGTGAACTTGCAGCCCAGAAAGGCCAAGTGAATCTGGGGCTGCATCAAAAGAGAAGTGTCGATAGTGAGAGGGAAGAGATTTTTCCTGCTCTGCTGTAACCCCACAAGTCCTCACTGGCAGTATGGCATCCATGCCTGGGCTCCCTAGCTCAAGAAAGATGTATAACTGTTAGAGTGGATCCAGAGGAGAGCCATGAAGGTGATCGGTGCTGAAGCACCTCTCCTAGGAAGAAAATCTGAGGGAGGTGTGCTCCTTCAATCTGGAAAAGAGAAGACTCATGAGGCAGTGGAAGTAGATTATTTTTAAGTTACCTTCCAAACCATATTATCTGATTCTATTAACATCCGATTCTCATTTTCTTAATCTGGGGAACAAATGGGGAAGTATATATATATTTTTTTCTGTAGATGTACACATTTTTCCAATGTATGTGTGGGTGTCTAGTTACACGCATAGAAAAACACTTATCTTGAAGGAGCGCTCCTCATTTCTGAAAAGCTTTCTTTACTTGCTCATTGACCATAGTGACAGTTCTCCATGTGAAGAGTTTTTCTGGAATGTGTTATCATGTTTATTCAGATTCCAACATCTGGTCACTGGTTTGTGAATGTCAGTGCAGTCTTCAGTTGTATTGGCAATGTATAACTTGGGGTTAAAACCAGTAATAGTGAATCACTGGATAACAAGTCAAAAAATCTGTGAAGGAATAACTCTTCACTGAACTCTCAATTGTAAAATAATTTAAATAGTTTAAAGCAAATACAGGAGGAATTAGCATCAGGAGGGATGTCATGAAAGCACATCATCGTTTTTGGTGTTAGTTACCTCCTTTAAAGGAAGACACTATGTAAGATTGAAGAGCCTTTCTGGAAGAGAGGTCACAACCACAAGGATGAAATATTACCTATCATGGTACTAGCATACACCAGTACTATGAAGGAGTTTATTTGTGAGGAAATTAAGGTTACTGAGGCTACTAAGATAGTTGGTTGACTTGCTTACTGGGGTAAATGGTTGAAATGTTGTAGAACAGAAAAATTAGTAATCCCTGTTCGAATCCAGTGAGAACCACTCTCCTTGTAGATGCAAATCTTTGTCTGTAGATGAATAGAAGAGCTACTGTGTTTTCTTATGCATGGATTTATCGATGATCATTTCAACCATTGCAACCTTCTTATCTGCACTGAATTCTTGGTAGAACAAAAAGAAATGACAACATCTCTAGAGTTTATGCTGTGGAAGTAAGTGCAGGCTACTGAAATAATTTACTATCTGTGTGATAAAGGAGATAATATTGTTGGATATACGTGTCTGCAATTAAATGTGAATGATGCTAAAGAGACAGGGATTATTTCCTTTAACTATTGGCTCAGTTACAGTTTTTAGGGAAATCAAAAATGTGTAAGTACAGTAGTTTTAAAGCTATGCTTCAAGATAAAAGATAATTCAATTTGTATTGTTATTTAACAGGTGATATTTAATTAGAAGGACTGAAAGTTAGTTGATTAATATGCGCAGAAGATACTTTCTAACATTACTCAATACAAAAATGCTCCACATTACTCTACAAATAACATCATCAAATTAGCCAATGAATGGAAACCAATGCATTTCCTAATATAGACTTCCCTAATATAATTTTGTTTTCTTATTATTAATGGTCTTTAGATTAATTACTAGTAATAAGTAATTATTTAGTGCTTCTTAAAATACAGGTTTAGAAAAAGGCTCTTTTCTTCTTGTGTTTCTATGTTGCAGTATGTCACGTAGAAAAATTCTGTTGTATGAGTCACTTTTATCAACATATTACAGACTGCTTTTAATCTCTGTACACTGCATATACATCTGTTATGGAAGTGGCGAGATGACATTGGTTTTGTAGAAACAAGTTTACTTTATGATTTTCCTATTAATCTTTCTATTTAGGTAGTTTTCACTTGGTAAGCAATTTGACTTTGGCTTGCAATGGAAAGGATATAACACAATCATTAGAATATCATGTTTTCAACATACTAAGTAGAAAGTGTAAGTATAAGAAGAAAAAATGTTGCCAAATTTTGGGGGTTTATTATGTAGATTATTATTCTGCAAATTTTGCTGTTAGATATTCCTGCTTTCATAGAGGCAAAATGGAAGTATGAAATAAGAAAGAAATAGTCACCTAAAATAGTCGCCATTTTGGAAAAGAAATGGAGTGACTGAAAATCTAATCGATAGAGAGCCTGTAAGTTACTATGCAGTTAAATATTACAATTATTGTGTACTTTTTCTTTTAATTCTGGTAATCTCTAAGTCTAGATGTAAAAAGTAGCAGTGAGTTATTTAACCTGATAAATTCTGTTTTGAATAATTCCTACTTTCACAAGATATTATATTGCTGAATATCTCCTGGTTTTTGTTGTTTTGGTTTTTTTTTTCTGATGAGGAAAAATGTCCTGTTCACAATGACTGGACCATTTCTCAAATTGTAGTATTAGTAGGTGGTTCCAACAAAGTGTAAACAAACAAGAAAACAACAAAAAAAGGAAAACTTAACGAAAATCTATTTTGCACAATATCAAAGAATCACAGAATTGTAGGGGTTGGAAGGGAACTCTAGGGATCATCTAATTCAACCTGCCTGCCAAAGCAGCTCACTAGATCAAGTTGCGCAGGTAGGCATCCAGGTGGGTCTTGAACATCTCCAGAGATGCAGACTCCACCACCTCTCTTTGCAGCCTGTGCCAGTGCTCCGTCACCCTCAATATGAAGAAGTTCCCATGCACATTTGTGCAGAACTTCCTACGCTTCAGTTTGTGGCCACTTCCCCTTGTGCTATCACCACACACTGCTGTGAAGAGTCCAGCCTTTTCCCTTTGCCTCCCACTCCTTAGATATTTATAGACATGGATCAGATCCCCCCTGAGTCTTCTTTTTTCAAGGCTGAACAGACCCAGGTCTCTCAACCTTTCCTCTCTGCAAATAATATTATATGTCTTATGTGCTGAGATACATCACCGGATACTGAGCAGGTGTATTGCTGTATTTTGCTACCATGTCTAGGGATGTGTTACTTGTGATCCCTAGAGACATTAGAGTGGGCTGGATACAGCTTTGTACTATTTGGGTTTGTAATCTTGTGTGTTGATGGCAAATATTTAGGCGCTTTTGTTTGTTTTTTTTTTTTGTATTCCCAGTATCAGTTGAAAGTGTGTCTGTAAAGAGTAGGATATGGTTGTTTGCATGTCTTGTTCTTTATTTAGATACACTTTTTTAAAAAAAGTAAAAATGGAGTTAAAAGAGAAACAGGTTAAAATAGCAAATTCTCTAAATGTAACCATTGTCTGTAGTAACCACTGAAATACCTCAGACTCCTGGTGTTGATGTAACACTGGGATATTCTATTTTTAAAAGAATCAAGCTGTGGATACAGCTAAAAAAAATAAATAAAATTAGTGATGTCTTGATTTAAAAATTAATAACCCAAGATTTTCCAGCTTAAAACAGCAAGATAGTGCATGTTTTGTATCTTCATTGCCTTCATTTATTTGTTTATTTATTGCAGCTATGATTTTAACTTGAACTTAGCAGTGAAAGTACAGAAGTAAATTTAGCTATTACTGTTTTGTTGTTTTGGTTTTCCCTTCCAACTAAATTCCTTGGCTAATGCTGGAGCTACTGTAAAGCATTTGGAAAGGAATAAAATAACGAAAACTCTTGGCCCTAGAATAACCATGGTTTTTTTCCCTCGGCGCCTTGTTTGGTCTGGTGTATTAGTTCTCAAACATATGTGGCATGCTTTACTCCTGTATCTGAGTTTATAAAGTAGTTCTTGAAAATATATGACCTTTGAAAGTACTAAGAAAGATTTAATCTTTTTTTCTTGTATGTTTTCTGTTGAAGATTGTACTTATAAAGTACCTGCCCTAGAAAGAGCAGTGTTTTCCTTGATCCTTTTGTGGATGTTCCAACTTATAACAATGACAATGTTTTAGAAACAAATGGAGGGGACAAATAACTATCTCATCCAAAAGAAGTACTCTGACAGAATAACCTCCCATTGATTGCTGTCGTTTTGTGAAGGCTTTTTGTCTTTTTGGTTTTGCCCTGGTTACAATATTAAATAGTGCAATAAATTACTTAGCTTATTCACATATCTTTCTTGTAAGTTCAAAACATCTATGTTTGAAACGTGTCTAATTTCACTCTACCTATATCTCTTCAGATATTCATGGAGAATAATAGGTGTTGAAAGGGACCACTGGGGATCATTGAGTCCAACCCCATTGATAAAGCAGGTTCTCTTAAGAATGTTGCACAAGAATGTCTACAGGCAGGTGTTGAATATTTTTGGATGAAAATATCTGTATATCTGACTTTACAGATATTTGTATACCTGTTAATTATCAGTGGGGTTCTGGGTGGAACTGATCTAGCTGTTCACTTTCAGTTTTTTACTTTAATTGACTCATTTTCATATTATAATAATATTACAATCTTAAATGCTTACTTGTTCTTGTCTTGCTTTAAAACTGAATTGAGTTCTAAGGCTTCAGTAGCTGATAAAACTTTTATCAACTACATGCCCTGCTGTAAGTGATAAAATGATACCCTCATCCTGATGCTGAGGGATGATAGAAACTCTTTTGAAAGTACTTCAGATATTTGTGTCAACACCTGCCTTAGAATGACAGGAAGAGATTTTTGAGCACAGCGGTAGATTGGGATCCTCAAAGAATATCAGGGATTCTCAAAGTATTAAAATTCATCAGTAGTGTCACTAATACTTTGATGTTCCATTCAGAAGTGAAGGACCTGAATATGTAAAATTAAAACCAACAAAATGTAGCTTTGAAAACCTTAACTCCATTTTCAGCTTCATAATCTTTACTTAATTACTCTTTGTTGTAACTCAAAGCCAAATTATCCCATTATGGGCTAGTTAATTTTCTACGTAATGCTTTAGAGATGTACTACATTCTGTTACTCTGAGGGAATTAGTATAAAGTATCTATTTTAAACTGATTGGTATTATACAATGAATTTTGCTGAGTGCTTACATTCTATTGTAAGTCACAGTAGCTGATCTATGTTTTTGTTTTTTAAGTCCACTGTTCTTTCCTGTGTAACTAATGAAAGCAATGTGTGTATAAAGAGAAGCTGATCTCTGTAGTGTCATGTTTGAGTTATAATTTCACTATTTTCTACAAATGTTTCCAAATGGATTTATAAAAAAATGTATCAGACAAATGATTTTGTGGCCATGGTCTTACTGCCTTAAACCAATTAATCAATCACAGAATCACAGAGAAAGTTACTATTATGTAAGTAATTTCATAGAACCATAGAATCAATCATAGAATCATAGGGGTTGGAAGGGACCTCTAGAGATCGAGTCCAGACCCCCTGCCAAAGCAGCTCCCTAGAGCAAGTTGCACAGGTAGGTGTCCAGATGAGTCTTGAACATCTCCAGAAAAGGAGGCTTCACCACCTCTCTTTGAAGCCTGTGCCAGTGCTCTGTCACCCTCACTGTGAAGAAGTTCTTATGCACATTTGTGCAGAACTTCCTCTGCTTCAGTTTGTGGCCATTTCCCCTTGTCCTATTACCCCACACTGCTGAGAAGAGTCCAGCCTCACCCCTTTACCTCCCGCTCCTTAGATATTTATAGGCATGGATCAGATCCCCCTCTGGGTCTTCTTTTTTCAAGGCTGAGCAGAAATAGGTCTCTCAGCCTTTCCTCGTTAAGAGAGGTGCTCCAGGCCTGTTATCATCTTTGCAGTCCTCTGCTGGACTCTTTTGAGGAGTTCCCTGTTGTTATTTTTTGTACCACGGAGTCCAGATCCGGACACAATAATCCAGGTGAAGCCTCACCTGGGGAGAGTAGAGGGGGAGGATCACCTCCCTTGTTCTGCTGACCATGCTCTTTTTAATGCAGCCCAGGATCCCATTGGCCTTCTTGGCCACCATGGCACACTGCTGGCTCATGACCTGCCTGTCACCAGCCAGGACACCCAGGTCCCTCTCCTCAGATTTCTTCTCCAGCAGCTCATCCTGCAACGAGTACCAGTGCATGTGGTTATTCCTCCCTAAGACGCAAGACTGCTCTTGCTCTTGTTAAACCTCATCTGGTTCCTCTCTGCCCAACTCTCCAGCCTGTCCAGGTCTCAGTGAATGGCAGCACAGTCTTCCAGCGTGTCAGTCTTTCCTCCCAGCTTTGTATCATCAGAAAACTTGCTGAGGATGGGTTCCATCCCCTCATCAAGGTCATTGATGAAGATGTTGAACAGGATTGGACACAGCATCAACTCCTGAGGACCATCACTAAGTACAGGCCTCCAACTGGAAGATGCGCCACAGATCACAACCTTCTGAGCTCTTCCAGGCAGACAGTTCTCAACCCACCTCACTGTCCACTCATGTATTCCACACCTCCTCAACTTTGCTGTAGGGGTGCTGTGGGAGTCAAATGCCTTGCTGAAATCAAGGTAGAATACATACACCTTCCATCCACCCAGCCAGTAATGATGTCATAGAAGGCTACCAGACTGATTGAGCATCACCTCTCCCTGGTGTACCTGTGCTGACTTTTCCTGATAACTCTTTCTATTGCCTGGAGGCAGTATTCAGAACGAACTGTTCCACCTCCTTTCCACGGATGGAGGTGAGACTGACTGGCCTGTAGTTCCCTGGATCATTCTTCTTGCCCTTTAAGAAGACTGGACTGACATTGGCTATCCTTTAGTCTTCAGGCACCTTTTCCGTTCTCCAAGATCTCTCAAAGATGATAGAGAGCAGTTCAGCAATCACCTCTGCTAACTCCCTTAGCATATATGGATGCATCCCATCTGGGCCCATGGATTTACATACATTGATATTGTGTAGATGCTCTTGGACCATTTCCTCCCTCACTAAAGGGGAACCTTCCATTTCCCAGACCTTCTCACTTACCCCCATGGTAATGGAGTCCCAAGGGGGAGTTCCAACAGTGAAGAAAGAAACAAAAATGGCATTCAGTATCTCCATCTTCTCTGCATCCCCCGCTACCCTTCATTTAGTAAGGGACCCACATTTTCCCTAGTCTTCCTTTTACTGTTGACGTACTTAAGAAAACCTTTCTTATTATCCTTTATTTCCCTAGCCAGATCCAATTCCAGGTTGGCTTTGGCCTTCCTCATCACACCCCTACAGGTTCTGACAACATTCTTAGTCTTCCACAGTGATCAGATCGTTTTTCCACATTTCATAGACCTTTCTCTTCCCTTTGGGTTTAAGCATGAGCTCCTTGCTCATCCACACAGGTCTCCTGTCACCTGTGACCAATTTCTTATTCACAGGGATGCACCAATCCTGAGCTTGGAAGAAGTGCTGCTTAAGTGATGAACAGCTCTCACAGGCTCCCTTGCCTTCTAACAACTTAGTCCATGGGTTAGACCATTGATTCTAGGTTGTTTATTATGTAATATTCAAGTAGGTCAGTCTGCAAAACTGTCAGATCCAACTGAGTGACGCTGAACACCTGGGCAGAATCACGTTGTTCTTGTCTGTTGCACAACATGTTCAGGGACGTTAAGCAGCAAATAAAATCTGCTAATGTTGATAAGGGTGTACCCAAAGGAGTGTGAGTGCTTTAAGACTCAGTTTGCAGATTCAGTAACATTTTCTCACTAGAGTATTCCTGTGGTAATCAACAAACCTTCTAATGGCAGTGAGAAAATATTAACAGAAACAACTAGTAATCTGTCAGAAAAATCCATTCACTTAGAATTCCTGTAGTGTAGAAATTCTTTATGGTATGATTCCCAAAGTGGAAGGAAAAAATGCTTACCCAGTTATGCTTTCTGCTTCTGTATGTTTTTTCTTGGGGTATCATGTTCATTGTAGTTTTAAATTCACTGACTATGTTGGCTGAAATCAGCAAGAGGGATGAGAGTTCCCTGATTACTGCATGATATGTAATTGTAATCATCCCAGTAAAAAAAAGTGTAATTAATATGACTGAGCTCATACGAAATCTTTATTTCCTTAAACCCTAAACTTCACGTGATAAGTGAAACTATACACAACAAATGTTCTACTAACAATGAAACTGTATTTTGACACCTACTTAACAGACATTTCCAACCTAAATCATATTTTCCTTTATAGTAAACTAGTCATTGATATTTCTTTTGTTTGCAGAGCTACCTGTTTGCTTGGAAATTATTCAGTGCATGATTTATTATTAATAACTAGGAAAACTGTGTTTTACTTTCAGTAACTAAGAATATAGATAATGAAGTTTCATGCCTTTAACTCTTCCGAAGTTAGTGCTGTTTGCCTTCATGTTTCTGAAACTTTATTTGGGTTAATATGAAATAAGTTGGATAGCTCTCTGTGCTACAAATATGTTGAACATGTTTTGAAACATGAATTTTCTGAATTGAGTTCTTAATTGGTGGTGGCAGGTGGAGAAAGCAGATAGCTAGAACCTAGACCTCTAATTTTTTTGTCATGCTTACTATAGCATTTGTTCTTAAAGTTTACATTGAAAGGCCTTTCTACATAGTGACATCTTTCTAAATTTCTGTGCTCACTGTTCTCTGCTGTGTGCATGAATGAGTATACAAGATTCCCAAAATAAAACATTTTTGTTTTCATAAAATTCTTGCAGTTATAGAAATACTGACAAATAAAAAACAGTTGTAGATATGTTTGCTGTTGTCTAAGGAAAACTTGCTGCATGTTGCAAGATGCAAATAGAATATACAGAGCGAAAATGGAGCATCTTCAGCAGAGAAATGCGAATGTTAAAGAAAGCTTTATTACAGTTCCTATTGCACAAAATCTTTGATCAACACAACAAATATACATACATATTTGTGTATGTATATATACTGATTTATGCACGTGTTCAGACATATGTGCATTTATACATTTATGTGGAAAAAAATGAAAAAATACAATTCACTAGTTTCTGAGACATACACCTTCAGTTAATAAATCTTTAGGTTGAGTTTGTTCTTTAAAGTAGAAGATATTTAGTAGTTTAAACTGGCCAGTTCAATGAGTTTTTTTTCTCCCCCCCACTCCACCCACGCTCCAAATCCACTTTGTATGTTTGTTTCATGTGAAACTACCTTATGCTTGTATAGTACAGCAGGTAGCCATTTGCTTAGAGTTACCTGAACAAATGTAAGGAATATTTTCTGATTATATATGTGTTTTTAATGCATAATAGGAGTCTGAACATATCTTTGAGTTATCTTCACAGCACTTTTCATTTTGTTGAGAGATAGAAGCAATACCTTTTGAAAACTAATTTAGCAGCTACTGGAATTCTTTTGTTCTTACCTCATAATGGTACTCATTCTGACAAATGTTTTTATATTTTTGTTGCTTTGAATCACAATGGCCATGCAGTATGTCATTATACCTACAAATAAGTATTTGTTGTACTTATTTCTTTGTGTTCAGATTTCGTAGAAATTGAGTTTTACTTTTCATTCTCCTTTACAAAAGTGGAATAAGAAAAGAGGACACAGCTCCATCCTTGCATTGCCAGTGATCTCAGGGAAGTTAGAAATATTTTATATGGAAGGAAGGATTCTGTCTTGCAGTTTAATTTCTCTTCCTTTTTCTCAAAAGGGAAAAAAAAAAAACAAAAAAAACTCATTAAGGAGAAAAAGCACCGCTATCACAGTTCAACAGTGACCTAAACAAGATTACTCCCACATCAAGTACTTCTACTTTTGGCTTGTTTCTACTGATGAGCCTTTCTGTACCAATGCCTCCTATTCTTTCATTTCCAGCAATTCTGGCAGTGTAAGAAGTTTAGCTTGCTGTCCATCTGGTCTGAATCCATAGAAGTCTTTATTTCAGTTAAGGAATATCTCACAGGAAGTGAAAGGAAAACATTTTTGTATGCAACTCTCTGCCTGATTTGGCATTGTTTGTTCACTGACTGGAAACTACTGAACATGTGTATGATTATGTGAATTTTCTTGAATTTAGAGTTCTAAAGTGTTTAGTCCATGCATTCATTTGGGAAGATCTTTCTTAAGCTCTTAAAAAAAAAAATCATTTCTCTATTACTAATTCATATTCATTCTTCTTTTCTTTATAATATTTTTTTCATTTTCTTTCATTCTGCAGCAGCACTTCACAATCTGAATCTTTTTTTTTTTTTTTCTTTTTAAACCTAAATCTTAAGATCTCAGTATTCATTGCATAGAATCTTAGAATGGATTGGGTTGAAGGGGACCTAAAGACAACTAAGTTCTAACCCTTCTGTTTCAGGGAGGAACATCTCCCACTAGCTCACGTAGCCCAAAGCCCTACTCAACCTGTCCTTGAACACATCCAGGTATGGGGGTGTTCCTCCTCCATCCACAATTTCTCTGGGAAAGCATTTCCAGTACTCACCACGCTCTGGGCAAATAATTTCTTTCCAACATCTAATCTAAATCTACTCGCTTTTAGCTTAAAACTGTTACCGCCTTTCCTAACATTACAGACTCTGATGAAGTGTTACTCCTCATCTTTATCATGTCTTCTATAAGTCCTGGAAGGCTACTATAAATTCTATAGACTTGTCTTCTCTAGGCTGAATGAGACCAACTCTCAACCTGTCTAAATTGGAGATGTTCTTCAGCCCTTTGATCTCCTCTCGTCCCACTCCAGCAACTTCATGTTCATTTTCTGCTCTTATTTGGGGCTGAATGCAGTACCGAAGGTGAGGTCTCTTGAGAGGGGCATAGACGGGAAAAATCACTCTCCCAGCCCCTCTTTTAATGCAACCCAGGATATGACTAGCTTTCTGGACTGCAAATGCATACTCCTAGCTCATCTTCAGTTTTTCATCCACTAGTGCCCCCTCGAATACTTTTCCACAGGGCGTTACTCTATCCACTCATAGTTCAGCAGGATAATGGAGCAATTGAACAGTTAGGTCTAAGGCTCTTCTTTTTTTTTTTTTTTTAATCTGGAAAGTCCATAGCCAGCTGTGAACACAACAGTACACTTGTGTTAGACATATATAGATAAAATTGAGCTATGTTTGTGCATTTTTTAAGCATTACTTTACCTGTGGAGTACTACTGGTTCACTATGTAGACATCCAATGTATGAATGAAAAATATTCAAAGTCCTTTCAAAGGAAAAATTCTTAGCTGTGCATATGGTTCAGCTACGTTTCTATAAATTTTCACTGTTACATTGCACCTACTTCTGAGTACAAAGTGTGTTCTTGCCTGTTGAGAGATTTCCATATATGGAAAGTACTTGCCTGTACAGCAAAAAAAAAAAAAAGGATTTTTTTAATATAATTATTATTTTTTATTTAGTTCTTCTATTTAGATTATCATCTTCTTTTTTACTTTTTTTATTTTTGGAGTCAATATTTAACAGGTGTCATTCATGTACATACATGAGACAGATTTTAAACCTGTTGACTATGTTCCTTCTCTTAAATTCAGCTAGATGTTCATAGACTTTAAAGCGAGTAGCAGGAGGGCAGAAGGCAGAAAATGAAGTGGAGAAGAGGGGTGGACCCAAAGAAAGCAAGATTTGTTTGTCTTATGCTGGTATAAATTTGTCTTATAATAGTACCAAAAGATATCATACTGCGCTGGTATCCTCATAGTGTTTATAAGAAGGAAAAAACTGGAAAAAAACAAAAACAAAAAAAACCCCCAACAACTCATCAATATATCTTAATATTTATTATTATGTATTTTGCGTTCCAGTGTGTTTATGTTTCTAGTAAATCTTGCTAGACTCTTTCATTAGATAAATATATGCTAAAAAAAAAGTTTAAAATAGATGAAAAAATCTTTTTCTTCTGTTTCCATTCCTCTCTTTTCTTACTTACAGAAGAGTTGTTTCATGAAAATGCTGCATAAGTAGAAAATTAAAGTTAAATCTCAAAATCACTTATGTAAAAATCAGTTGAAAAAGAAGTCATTAAAGTGATCCATGTAAATTGCCTGACATGCTGAGAGAACTGAGCCAAAAGAATGAAACACTACTGAATGCTCTATAGCAAAATCAGGCCAGCACACCAGTCAGTACTGTAATGCTTCTGCAACAGTGTACTGATAATTAGCTCTATTGCCAACGAATATAAGCAAGTCTTCTTCTGTTTACAGGATTTTCAGAGAGTGTTGTTAAACTTGTATTACTTAAATATTCATGTACATTCAATTTATTCAAAAGAGTTTTTTGTTGTTGTTGGTTGGTTGTTTTGTTTTTGTTTTTTAATGAAGTAGAATTGATTTAGTTAAAAATGTTTAGGGGAAGAAGACATAGACAAGATCCCAGCAGCAGCCAGAACTAAGCTACGTTGAGTATAGACAACATATGAGTCTTATTTTTTGTGATTTTTTTTTTTAATGAACACAATATCTGAAAGTCCTACAGAGAAGTAACCTTAACCTTTGAGACCTTAACTTTTTATTTTCCTTCACTAACACTCTGTTGAGGTAGGGGCAACAGAGCTGTTAAGCTTCCATATTTTTTTTTCTCTATTTGTAGTTCTAACTGCCCTCATTCTCACAGTTCTCTTTTTCTTGTATATCATTATGTTTTTATAGTGCGGTTATTTGCTTAATTTACAGTTTTCCACCTGACATAATCTAAGTATTTTGTTCTTTGAGGTGACTCCAATGACATTTCACAGGTCAGTTGTGAATTTCTGCTCCTTGTGAATGCAACTATCACTTAAATAGGTTTTTAAAATCAAAATAAATGAATAAACTGAGATTGGAAACAGTATTTTGCATCCTCTACAGCTACTTTGCTAGTGAGAGGAAGAGAACTGTTGTAATTCATTTCTTGCTTGAGACAGTAAGGAAACAAATAGTCTACAAGGTTAGGGACTTCATCTGTAGGAAATCAGATATTTCTTTGCAGTTTCTCTGAATATCTTCATGCTAAATGCCTGACACACAAATAAAAACATTTAAAGGGAAGACTTGTGAGCAATCGTAAGGCAGGCTCAGAGAGAAGTGGAGTTCTGGAGTCATTGCTGATAAAGGAACTGGTTTGGAGCAATGGTTGTGCATTCCTCTTCCAGCTCTTGCTCTTCTTACCTTACTTCTGTCAGAACTTGCACAAAGCATTAAAAGGTTTTATTGCCAGGCATGCAAAAAGAAGAAAAAGTGGTAACTCTTCAGAGTAGTAACTGCCACTCTTACAAGGTCATGCTATTTTCCTGATGTTTTTTGCCTGATAGCACAAACCCAGAACCCCAGTAAAGAATCCATTATATAAGCGTAAACATAAAGCTAGTGGTAAGAGGTTGTGCTGTTCTCGGTGTACGTATTATACCAAAAGTTTGGTTTACATTCAGTTTGTACAAGGGAAGATAGTGAATAATGGAATTATGATTTCTTATAAACCAAGTTATTTATGCTGACTTCTGTTTCTTCCACTGCTTCCAGCAGTTATGTTATGACATACTATGTAGTCCTGTAGCTCACAATACTTCTTCTCCTATTTTTCTTCCATAAAAATATCATTTCCTATCTCTTTTAGATTGCAAAATAGAACACTGTTAGTGTTAACGATTGTTTTTCTTTCTCTACTTCTGCATGATTTCTTAGTTGTTTTTTTTTCTTTTGGTACAGTACAGGAAAAGAATTCTGAGAAATAATAAAATGTAATTAATAATAAAATGTGTATGATCTATATAGATCATTATTCTGGTATCAAAGCCTTTCAAAAACATTGCTTTCCTTTTATGTTGCAAGAGGTTTGCATTACATCATTTGCGACAGGAATATCACTGTAAAAAAAAATTAAAGTATGTGTATGATTTTCAATGATTTACTCTGCAAAATGAACAGTCTAGTTCTTTATATATACAAGCACTGCATCTGCTGAGTGTTATTACATTCAGTAGTGCTGAGGGCTTGATTAGCTTTTTGAACTTTTTTAGGAGGGAGGGCAGTGTGAAACATAAATAATGACTAAGATAAAAAGACCTATGATATAACTAGCAAGCTTCAGATGCTATTTTGTCTTGAGTAATGTGAACTGTTGTGTGCAAGATGGGAAAAAAAATAAATCTGAAGTAACTCAGATATTTCCGAATGTAGGGCTTTCCATGAGGTTATTAGAACTGCTTCTTTTAAGTATCCTAGATTTATTTTTAATCTTCAGAAGTTGTGAAATACTTATTTCAGAATAATGTCAGTTGAAATAATCATTATAAAATCACTTCAAACATTAACACTGACAGAAAAAAATAAATAAAAAATTAATTATAGAGCTCGCTGCAGTGAAAGCTTCACAAAGAACTTCACTCCAGACATGTGGAAAGTTAAAAATGCTGATGAAAGTTTATCATCAAGCCTCCTTTTGTCAATGAATGTACCATAAATGAAACATGTTGGCAGAGGTTTTTTAATTATTTTTGAAATCAAATACAAGAAAAATGCATGTAGAGAAAAATGACCTAGAATGAAATGTAGGGAAATTAAATGAACTTTATTACTTCTATATATGTTTACGTTGACACTTGCAAAGTAAAGTATTGTTTGTGCTTGCTAAATGTTTTCCTACTCATTGTCTCTGTTTTGTAACTAACAGCAGTTGTAGAAACTGGAAATTTAAAAAGAATTAAAATTTTTACTGTAGGATGGAGTTTTTTTTTATTATTTTTTTTAATAGAAGCTTGCATGGTGCTGTCGTTTTTATTTGTGAACAAAACCACTGCTGATGACATGCTAATGCTTTAGCTATGACAAGGCNATTATTTCTTTTATAGAAGCTTGCATGGTGCTGTCGTTTTTATTTGTGAACAAAACCACTGCTGATGACATGCTAATGCTTTAGCTATGACAAGGCTGTGCAAACAGTGTTCAAAGATCTTCTGAGTGTCACTCTGACCTCCCCAAAATGTGTAGACTTGGGTATGTGCAAGTGACTGGGAGGAAGCACAAGCGGGCAAATAACCTGAACTGACCAATGAGATATTCCATGCTATATATCATCATGCTGAAAAGAGAAGACATGAGTTAAGGAGTTGACTAATTATCTTTTGCTCAGGAACCAGTTGAGCAGGGGTCTACAAATGAGAAGTAGTGAGCATTTGCCTCACTTGTATTGTTTTTCTTTCTCTCTTTTTCTATTTCTCCTTAAATTGTAGAATATTTGTTACTTTGATCCACAAGCTTTTGTTTCTTTGTTTTTTTAATTAATTTTTCCCATTTCCCTGGACCACAGGGACAATCATGTGAGATGGTGAGCAAGAGTCTGTGTGATGCTGACCAGTCTGCTGGAGTTAGTTCACAACACCTACAAGAATATAAGTGCAGGTTCTAGCTGGGATCACTAAAACTGCTTGTCTGCATCACTGAAAAACCCATTGAATCTAGGAATTAGTCTACCTTTATGCAGAGGAACAACAGTAAGAATAGCTTTCCAGTGGTTATTTCTTTTACTGTGTAAGCTATATTAATTTCTCTCCTAGTAACACCATTGCTGCTTTATTTGACTTAAATGTGAGACACTGGTGCTGGTGGTGAACATGTAGGCCTTTATGAAAAATTAGTAAATTTAAAGAGGTTACTACATCTCAGCGTGCACTACTTCAGGGGTTAGTTGAATCTATTCAATGAGGCAAATGCCTGGACTGAAACATGCCAGACTTCAGAAGATCTGTAAAAGCTTAAATGAAGAGCAAAGTCGCTGCCTGTGTTCAGAAAGACTGCTTACCAAATCCAAATACTATGGTAACTCTGTGAAATTTAAATCTGAGTCTCATTGCTTGTTTCTGTAGCATGCAACTCATCTCTTTCAGTGCATAGTGAGGCAAAATGAGATTCCCATTAAAGAGCTAGTAACTTAATAAGTAATTTTCTGAATTACTGCTCACAATCTCCAATGAATTTTGTCTTTGCATTATGCTATTTTCAGGAGTAACAACATAAAAGAGAATTTTTAAACTGTCATTAGTTGGAAAGTCAGATGAGAACATGTTTCTAGAGCAATCTTCTCCTATTGTAGAAAGTTTAAAGGAGCTTTTCCTATTTAGTTGCAGTATTGTATAATATGAAAAGCAGATAATGTGTCAAAAGTCAAATAGAGATCTGCAGATGCATTTCAAGATTTTATCTCTGAAATTAATTCTGAAAAATTCCATTATGCCCTTCAAATGTGAATGGCAAGTAATCACTGTCTCAAAATTTACAATTTAACTAAATAGGGTGGACTGTGTTTTCAGAGATTATAATAACACTAGGGCATGTTGGTGGAAGACCGAATGTTTTTTGTTTGTTTCAGGAACCTTTCTTATTCCACTGATGTTTTTTTTATTTTTTTTTTAGTTTAATGAAAAAAGTTCTTCAAGATAGGGCTTGCTTGCATTTTGTTGCATCTTGTTTGAGGGTTTTTTTTAGTGGAAAGGTCATAGCAAATTCTGATGAAATTGAAATCTGTTTACTAAAAAACTATCACATTATCTGGGACTTGAAATTCATACAGTTTAGTAGAAGGTAATGGTAATCTCTGAGAAAAATACAAATGGTAAGAGTTAGCATAGAGCGCCTATGTAATAATTAACCTAACAATAATTTTGTATAGTCTACCTGCCACCATGTTTGAAACAATGACTGAAAATGCATTTTTTTCAGGCTGCATGCCTGAAAAAAAATTCAGGGCTGACAATCTGTTCAATGAAATTATTGACAACTTTTAAAGATATGTTAGAGGACTTTGCTGTTATTTCCCTCTTCAGTCATGTTTAGTGGTAGAGTAGCCTCACAATATGAAGTGCTGTTTTCAATTGCAGACTGTTTTTACCCCTCATATTTTTTTTCACCAAAAGAAATTCTCTGTCATTAGATCAACACTCAGAAAATCACCTTATGCCCCATTGGTTTTGCTGTTGCCACTGTTTTGCTATTATTTTTTCTTTCATTTCTGAGACTATGGGCAAGAATTTTCATTACAGTGATGAGTGGCTCCAGACCACCTATTGCTCAATTTTGGGCTCAAATGAGCATTCAGAGTTTTGAAATATACTTTTTTGTTATTTTTTTGTTTTATGTGCTACAGGTTCTCTCCTTTTAAATCCCCCAGCACACACTGTCTTTTGGATTTTCAAAGAGGACTGAATGCCACTAAAGGTTCAATGGCTTGATCCTTTTGAACATTTTTTTGAAATGCTCATTGCAAACCAATTTTTATCACTAGAGAATCTTAATGAATTTCAGGGAATTTTCATTTTCACTGTTTTTTTTTTTTAACTATCCATACCATTACCTTTTCATTAAACCTACTCAGAAAGCTTCAGTTTATTCCTTTGTTACTTCGACTTGCATGATTCCCACCTCAATCCACAGAGAAGAGAGAAATGAGGGTGAAGCTTATTTATTTCTTTCTTACTTCTGGATTTAACATTTCTTTATGCTGTTATCAAAAGACAAAATTTTAGAAATTTTGTTTGTTTATAATCCTTGCAAATAACTTTCTAGGATTATAGATTTGGTTTTATGCAAACAACACGCATACAACTAGTGACGGCATGTAGAATTAGGAAATGCAATGTGTTTAGTTTTGATTTCTGAAATCTGAATTAGATAGATATAATTTGAGTTGGCACTGGAAGTATTGCCTTTTCCAGGGTGTGCACAGCACCACTGCCAAATATGATCCTTAAGATCACTGTGGGATTCCTGGCATCCTTGCACCTGTTACACCTTTGAGTATGATTCAGCACTGGTTATCACCTCCACCAAATTCACATGACCCATTCAGTGTGCTAGGTTGCTGCGTGTAGGATCTTAACCAATCCTGGTCTCTTCTCTGTGCTGCAATATGGGAGCCAGGACAATGTAAGAACTATGGAAATTGGTTCAAATTCTCACATGGTAGTCCTCACTGGGCTTACTTCACTAGTTTATCTCCTCTGTAATCAAGTTGATGAAAAGTAACTTAATGGAATGTTTTTATTTGATTTTTTGCTTGGCCTTGCATATAAAATGTCTTGCCATATGACTAATTTTTGTAAAGCTGTTAAATTTTGCAATGAAGATGAACAGTTGAGAACAACAACTATAAAAATACTTTTCAGAGTTATGGATAATTTGCACCTTATTTAGGTCTTGCATTCTGAACTGGACATAAGTCAATGTTCCTCATTGCATGTGGGATGAGAAGTGGAGCAGGAGCTGTTTGTGTTCCGGTGGTTCATTCATTTATTCTTCCAGACTGTGTGGAGTGTTGTCACAGTGAAACAACCATAAGAGTCTCTGGGTCAGGGCACTGAGGAGAAGGAACTGATGGCAGCTGCCAAGGGGTCCTTTGGGAAACAGTGGCAACTCAGCATCTCCTTCCTTTGACAGTCTGGAGGAGCACTTAGCCAGAATTCCTGAGGGCTGAAGGATGAGTAGGTGGAAAAGGGTTCAAGCGGAATAGATACAGGCAGTTAGGTCTGTCTGCAAAAGGAATTGCTGGTCTGATTTATATGTCTGCCTTCTCTAGAATTATTACACTAGAAAACCAGATACATTAGCTCTAGGTAAAATTTTCTGGCTCTCAGTCTAAAAGTCTAGGCTAAAGGAAATACTAGTCACATGCTATTATTTATCCATTAATCTTTCTTTGGGCTTCAGTGCCATCCACATAGAGTTTACTTTTTCCTCATCTTTATTGATGAACTACGCAGATATTTCCCCGACTATATTAAAACCTACACTTATCCTAGATAGGTTTCATTTTCTTGCTGCCTTCAGGCTTGTATCAGACAACACAGCAAATGATGCTGAATAAATATGATTGATTGGTACTGATCATAACAGAAAATATCAGCTTTATACTCTGGCATGGGAACTGAGCAATGCAAGCACTACAAATAGATATTCAGCAGAGGCATGCTTTGCACTGGGTACTGGCTTTCTCACAAATCTGTTTAATGCCGTATCACTGCAATATACTAACTGTCATGCTGAACAATCTTCAAGATTCTGATTTTATGCTTTGTGGTCTTATGGGTCTTATGCTCAGTATGCAAATTCGGTAAATAGCAAATATTTGTTTCTGCCATAAAAATTGCTGGCAAGGGAATATAGCATGTATGCATTTTGTCAGTATTTTCTCAGTTGTCTGGGCAGACAACTTCCAACTCATGGGGTAGTTCAAAGTTTTGCTTTGAATATTTTTTACTTGTTAGGTATAGAGTTGATAGGTATTTTTTCCACACATGTGGAGACAATGTATACATTTAAAAAACAGAATAATGAAAAATAATAATAACTTTTATCAGTGGTGAATGAAACAAAATTAATTGAAACTTACTATGAGCTGCATACCTAATTCATAAAATTGAATACTTTATGCACATGTCTGTGTAGCCCTAAAGATGATCTGTTTGTGCATACACATTTTGAGCTCCCAAAGGGAACAACCATCCAGCATCCATTAAATCAACGTAAACATTAGATGTGGAGCTCATGAACACCTAGTAACAGAGATGAGAGAGCAAATAGTATCTAATCTGACATGAAGCTGGAGTTTCAAAGGCAGTATCTAATCCAGCATATAGAATGACAGAAGAAAATTTGTTCTTTCAAAGATTTTTGGTGTTTAAAACTGCTGAGACAATGCAAAACAAGTGCTTTTATTTCAGGATTCAGCATTTCTGACCTAGTACTAGAACATTTGACTGTATTTGCACTTTTGCTGAACCATGCTTCTAGCCAAATATAGGAACAGTACAAGTATAGGAGAACACTGCTTATTTGGAAGAATTTGAATCCTAAAGAACAGAGCAAGGAAGTGTGTATGGAGTACCACAGAGGAGTTAACTTCCTAGATAATGACAGGCTAACAAAGAACCATACAATGATATAGGTTGGGTAAATGAAACGTATGTAAGGTGATGCATCTAATTCTCACAGGAATTAAATTTGAAGCAATAGTAGCAGTAGAAGTAACGAAGTAGCTGTATGCACATCACTGGAAATCCCAAGGGCTGGAAGTATTTCCTGGATCTACGTTTGGATAAGATTCAAATATGTTTAATCTTCAGCAGTTCATCTAAATTAGGAGGTTATTGTGGTTTAACTTGGCAGACAGTTAAATACCATACAACCATTTGCTCAGTCCTCTCCCCTACTACAGGAGGGAGGGGGAGAGAAAACTGAAAAGTGGAAGGTTGTGTTGGCTGAGATAAGGACAGTTTAGCAAGCAAGGAAAGGGAAGAGGAAAGGCCACAGTAACAACAAAAAGAGTATATAGATAGAGATTCATGATGCAGTTGCTCACCACTTGACGACTGATGCCCACCTACTCCCCAAGCAGCGTTAGCCCCATTAGTGTACTCTCCTGTTTTATTGTTCAATGTGATGCCATATGGTATGGGATATCCCTTAGGCCAGTCTGGTCAGCTGTCATGATTCTGTTCCCTCCTGGCTTCATTTGCACACCTAGCTTCTCACTGGCAGGATGGTGGAAGAAGCTGAACTGTTCTTGACTCATCATTAGCACAACTGTGCAACAACAATGGTGTGTTATCAGCATTATTCTCATCCTAAATTTGAAACACAACACCATGGCAGCTATTCAGAAGAAAATGAATTCTATCCCAGCTGAAACCAAGAAAGACTTAGAAACCCAGGGACCATATAAAAACAGTTCTGTTGCAGGCCCTTGTGATTTCAAAAATCAATTTGTCATTTGTCATCATTCACTGACAAAAGGACAGTGTCTGGAACATCTGATATGATTAGAGTTTTGAAGACTAAGGCTAATTTCTGTTACACCCAATATTTCATTCAGAAATATCTTTGGAATGGAGATGTACTGTTTTTTCAGTCTCTTGTGCAGTCCTGTTGATGAGGAGCTGGGGGTGCACAAGAAGCTTGAGGAGATATCACTAGGATAACAGAACTAAACTATCTAAAGGAATT
The DNA here is from genome assembly GCA_013399175.1 of Odontophorus gujanensis. Taxonomy (NCBI): domain Eukaryota; kingdom Metazoa; phylum Chordata; class Aves; order Galliformes; family Odontophoridae; genus Odontophorus; species Odontophorus gujanensis. Next base: position 69,723 of record VXAB01011529.1, read on the forward strand.
CCATAATGTATGGTATTATGCTCAAACAAAATCTGAGACATAAGCAGAGGGGATTCAGACTGATGGTGTTAGTCTTCCAAGTAATAGTTAAGCATGATGGGCCCTTCTTTCCTGGAAATGGCTGAGCATCTGCCTGCTGATGTGAAGTAGTGAATTTTCTTTGCATGCAGCTCTTCTTTACCATTGGTTAAAAACAACAACAACTTTACTTTTGCCATTGGGCTACCTGATCTAGTAGGTGGTAACACAGGTCATGCCAGAGGGGGTGTAACTGTGTGAACTTTAAGGTCCCTCCCAACTCAAGGCATTGCATGGTTCTATGAATGTCTTTATCTGAGCCCACGAGTATTTGCACTTCCATTTCTTGCTCTCATCCTGCTGCAGTGGATTTGAGTAAGCAGCTGTGTGGTGCTGAGCTGCCTATTTACTGGGATTAAACCTCAACAGGCAGCAAAATATGTTATTTACTATTTGACTATAAACTAGACTGAAATAGCTGGAGAAATTATACAGCCTTGGAGGACTTGAAAACTATATTTATGTCTGAAATAGTTTTTTGTTTTTTTTTTCTTTTGTAGTTTTTCATCTGTGACGTAATTTCAGATGGTCCCAGGAACTGTTAAAATGGTCTTACATGGTCAGTTATTCTCCTAATTGTATCTAAAAGGTTTCCTGCGCTTGAGATTGTCTTTGATTACTAGTCTTTTATAGGTTTTTCCTCTATAAACTTCGCCCAGTACTTTCTGAAGTCATGTAGAGGTTTACTTTCTGCACTAACTAACATGAAATTTCTACAGATAAGCTATGAGCTATAAATTATTTATTTTATTTGTTTGTTTTTCTTGTTTTCCACATAACCAATGAGTAGAAATGAGTAGATTCCCTTGATGTCACAAGTGTTGCTTTGACTAATCTTTCCTTTTTTTTATCTTTTCAATATTGTGTATGACTTTACAGGACTGCAGTCATTATTATTTATCCCATATTTATTTTGGGAGGGGGGGGGAGGGAGGGGGTTGTTTATTTTTTCTTCTTTCATGTAAAATAACTATTTTTCTATCCCTGATTACTCCTTCTAATTTTTATCTGCTCCCTTTCTGAGATGGAGGGTAGGGATGGTGGGAACTGCAAAGAACACTCTGGATTGGTTTATATACTATCATATAACATTTTAATATTTTCAGTATTGTTTTCCTTTTCCATTTTAAGGCTTTTATTTTCTTTCTTTATTGCTTATGAGTATTGGGCTGACACTTTCATTGAACTATTTATTACAAGCTCATTCTAAAGATCTCGTTCCTGCATGGCAAAGGTAATCTTAGAGCTCGTCACTTTATTATTAGGATTGTTTTTTATTGTGCGTATCACTGTACATTTACCTACACTGACTTCATCTGCCATTTCATTATCACTTCATTTCTTCTGCAGTTCAACTGCCCTTGTTTTTATTGTTTTGAATAACAGCATCACCAGCATACTTTGTCTCCTTGGAGTTCTTTTTTTCTGATTTCGGAGATGATTTATGAATGTGTTAATCCTGAAATTGTAAAAAAACCTGTATGACTACATTTTCTTTATTAGATAAATTAATTTAAAGTTCAAACACTGGAAATACATTTGATTACTTATTTATGTTGACTTTCAGCAATTTTTCATCCACACAGATACTGAATTGTATTAAGGTGGTCAGGTACTGCTTAATTTATTTTTTTTTCCCAACTATTTTGAGCAAATGCTATCATTCAAATATATAATACAACAGACTTCCTTGAATTTTGGAAGATATGAGTTTTTTTTTTTTTTTT
>VXAB01011529.1:71731-87452 GCA_013399175.1 Odontophorus gujanensis
TGTTTTTTTTTTTTTTTTTTTTGCTTAGGTAGAGCATTAGCAACTTTTACAAGAATAGTTGTTGCCTCATGAATTTCTAGAGATTTTATTTATGAAATATGTCAGGCTATGACAGGATACGATGGGAAACAGTTACTAACAGTGTAAATTTAGAAGTACGTGTAGGTACATTCAATGTTCAGTTTTCATATTGTGCTGTTGTGGACAGAGTTGGTGTGTGTAGTTTTATTCCAAAGGTTAGTGATGCTATTAGAAATACTTGAATAGTCTTGATATCAAAAGTATCATGATGTTTCAAAGAAAGAAATTCTCCTGATCTAGAGTTCCTAATTAGTGAAATGGACCTAGAAAATATGTTCAGACAGAATTTAAAATTTCAGATTCAATTACAAAACTGTTTCTCTAAAAATTCATATGAAGGATGCATTAGAGGCTTTATATAGGCTTTTTCTGACAAACATTCTGTAGTCGTAACCATAATAATACAAATAGAGTTTACTTACTTATTGTTTGCTATTTTGAGAAGGCAATTCAGAAAACTTTGTAGAATGGAAAAACCTTTGGAGGATGTCAACAACATCCTGTGAAACTCTGGGTAATAAATGGAAAAGAGATAGTGGGGAAGCAGAGACAGGAGCCTTAATGAAGGGCAGTGTAAGGTCAGAGAAGTAAGGTAGAAAGACACAATAGTGAAGAAATTGGCAAAGAGCATGAGGAAAAGGCCCCTTTCATCCCAACAAAAGACCTGAACTCAGCCCAAAATTCACTCCAATAAAACTATTAATTGCGCTGAAGTAGTACTGTAAAACTTTGCTCAATAAATGCATGAGTAAGTGTGTGAGGAAGGTGTGAGGTGCATGCGTTACACAGCGCCTTCTTTGTAATGAATGAGGTTAGCCTGTCATTGTGAAATAGTATTTGTAGTACAGACCTCTGACAGACAGACTGTAAAGCACCACTTCCATTAAGAGTTCAGGGGTTGAGCACATAAAACAGAACAAGATGTTCAAGGGAAGAAAATGCTGTAGGATGGTAAGATGCAAGGGATTTAAAATATATGGGATTCTGCAAATCTGGCAATTGCTCTAATATGGAGCTATTGAAAAGATGTCTGACAAAAGAGAATCCAAAAGTTTGTTTTTAGAAGCACTTAGTTTGACTTGTTTTTCCTGTAGACAAAAGTATGGAACAGGGCTTATAATGACAGTTTCAGCTAGAATTTGGATCACAGCTCAGGACCAGAAAGATATTCCTGTACGACAGATGATTCATATTCTGTAATAATTCTTTTTTTTAGCACTTCTACATCTGGGTTTGAGTGCAGTACTTGGCACTACTACTGCACAAGATTAGCCTGTTACATTACAGTTTGACTCAAAATGCCATCTTAAAATTTATATAATACATTAGCTAAATTTGGCAAATACCCAAACCCTTACATTATCTCTTACAAAGTTTTTCTATTTGCAAAAAGAACATAGGGTAGTGAAGCACTGGAATAAATTGACTGGAGAGGCAGTGGATGTCCCATCCTTTGACATTCAAGAACAGGCTGGATGAGGCTTTGAGCAACCTGGTCTAGCTGTGGATATTCCTGTTCACTGCAGGGAGGGAACTTGAACTGGAAGACCTTAAAAGTCCCTTTCAGCTTGAACAGTTCTATGATTCTACATCAGTGAATATCTGGAAATAAAGATTTAAGACCGTCATAATCTTATTTGAACAACAGAAACAATCATGTTCAGTGAATGCTCTAAGAATTACAGTGTCCATCATTTTTAATACTTTTATGAAACATCCTTTTACACTGAGGAAAGCATAGAAGTGCACTCATTTAGTAAAAAAAATCACAGTTGTAAAACATTGTCATTAAGATCGAAGCATCTTACGGGAACGTACTAATTTCATCATAATTTCAGAGATCAGTGGTCGCTTTTTTTTTTTACGTTTGTTTTTCTGCATGACATTAATGATTAAGATTTAAAACTGTATGCATATTATTGGGTGCTTTTGTGTTGTGTAATGTCCTTGCTTTATATCTATGCTATCCAAACAAAATAGTTTTTCAAGATGTTGATTTAAAATTGAACTATTTGAATTAATCGTTACACAATGATTATTTCAGAATCTGTAAACAGGTATACGCTGATCTGCAGTGTTTTTACACACTGTTTTGTGTTTAGGTTTGGAGGTTTTTTTTCTTTGAGCTGTTAGAAATTTCATGAAACATGAGAATATTTTTCTAAACAGTTCTTTATGTAAATATCAGACTATTCAAATATGTTATCTTTATTCCTAAGAATGTGATAGCGTTCTTCAAATTTGTAGAATAAGAGAAAGATGGCTTACAACCTCACATCACAATAAACTGAGGATCAAAAAATTCCACCTATTGTAGAGAAACTTGAAGAATGGTATCCCCTGGACTTTAAGATAGAGAAAACATTTAGAAAAATATTAGATACTATGCTTGTATAGCAACTCTTTTTGCTATACTAAGTTAAACAACAACTGTATGAGGCATTTATTACGTGAATTTCTCCTGTGTTGGCTAGAGGCATCTAGATTCAGAACTCTGATATTATCTGTACTTTGTTTTGATTGCTGGCCACATTCTCCATCATAAATTTTTGTGTTATTTGCCATTGTTTTGTAAACTTTCATTCTTGTCATGACTTATTCTAGGTTAAAAAGCCTTTTAGTACTTGGTGGTTTTAGGACCTTATGTCTGAAGTATTCATACACTGCAGTTATGCCGCTTCATGTCCTTTCTGGTAACGCAAGTGGATTGAGTTGTAGCAGTCTTCTGCAAAAATGCATTTCTCTACCTCTCAAGTAATATTTATGACTCTCTTCTACTTTTTCCCATTTTTGCAATCTCTATTTTAAAGGTATGGAAGTCAGAACTTCATATACTCTGATATTTCTGACCAATATCACATACATTTAACTTCTATTTCCTATAGACAACCACATACCATTGCATTGTGGAATTATATTTAGAATTTGTGTAGAATAGCCTATGCACAGTGCATGTTGTTTACTTATGCTAATGTTATTATTTGACAAATTATTAGCAGATATTACTAATTATGACAGTACATATATTTTCATTCTGTAAAATTATATTCATTTTGTCTGAATCAGGTCAATCCAATCCATTACTTTCTCTTATAAGCTTCTGCTTAGTTTTACAATGTAGAGGTCATGTAATAGTTTATTCAGTCTTGAAGAAATCCAGAATAATCAACGCTTCTCCAATTCCAAAAGGCAGTGCACATCATTATACACAGTGAGGGCTGCATCCTGAACTCGTCTTCAGTGAGGAATTCACATCACCACTCCATAGTGTGCTGTTTTGACTCCAGCTTGTAGTGGTGATGCTACTTTTCATCACCAGAAGTGAAGTGAGTCAGGGCACTGTCACATTCAACCTTGCGTTGTATCAATAAGTACTGACAGACTTGTATATGGTGTTCTTTCTGTACCTGTGAGCACGCATAGGATCCACCTGACTTCGCAATAGTTCAGTTACCACCATTGTTTCCAGTGCACTGGAGCCAATATTCAGCTCTGTACACAGTTCTCTGGTCATAATCTGCTGATTTGCATGGATAAGCTGATAGAGACGCTCTTCATTTTGTGGTATGACAGCTGTTCACATCCATCTAGAACACGGCTTGTCTTTCACGTTGCTGTCACCACTGCTGAAATGCGCTACCCACTGCCTCACTGTGTTGTCATCCATGGTTTGGTCTCAATAAACATTCAACAACCATTGATTAACATCAACAGGTTCTATTTTTTTCCTAATGGAGGAATTCAGTGACATACTTTTGTTTAGTACTCTCTTTTGGGTTAGATGCTGTTCTCTGACTGCTCTTCTGCTGCCAATTGTCACGTGACAACAACATGTAACAGAATGTTATCAGGAAAGTTCATCCTCTATTGCCATACCATCAACATCCACCTTTGAAATAGTGGGACAACATTACTGGAAGCATTATGTTCAGAGCAGTCCTCATATTTTATTTATTCTATGCATGCCTCTGTACCCTATATTTTTATCAGTGCCTCCATGAACTTCACAAAATGATTTTACTTAGGCTCAGATCTAGTCCTTTTTCACAAATAACATGAAGATGTGAGACCTGTTTCTTAACGAGTGCATGTGTTGTGGATGATAGTGATTTTTGTGCGTGTTGACTTTGAATTCTCAATGAGATACAATGAATACTTAATCTTCCAGTTTCAGTTTTCATCTCCTGTAGAAATATGCCTTCTTTTATCAACTTAAATTACACTTTTTCTCAAAGTGAGAATTATCTTGGGGTGTTATTAAATTAAAATTAGTTTTTATTCATATGAGAGGATTGAAGACAAAAGGTAGCTTAGTGTTAGTGTTCATAGCAATCAGGGTTATCTACATGAATAAATTGATCTGGGCCTCATTTGACAAACAATCTTATAAGGCACAATGAAGTTAACTACAATTATTTAGCAGAGCATCTCTTTGCCCATGGTAAGGGAAGATACTGTCAGGAGCTTAGAGATAAATTTCCTACCAAAGTACATGGAGACAAACCCTAAACATGAGGAAAGGAAAAAATGTTTTCTTCATTTGCTTCCCCAGTGATCCATGTACTCCCTTTTTATCTTCAAAACAATGAGTAATATTCAAAAAATAAAAAATAAAATAAAATTCAGTATCTACTTGCCCAGAGACATTTTTACTTCTCTGCAAAGAAAAAAGTGGGCAACGGTGCTCTTTTGGGGTGTGAAAGAAAGTAAAAGATTTTAGCTCACTGGAGCAGGATACTGTACAAACAGTCTGTGCAATAAAAAACTTCACTCTACTCAGAATCTACTGGCAAAGAATAAGATGAATCCTGGTAGAGCACCTCTCAGTGCCTCATCAGAACTTCACTAGACTCTTGCATTAAATGATGGTAGAATGCAGAAATAGAGTTTGTGTCTTAGCTTGATAACCTGTCTAAATGAGATATTACATTGAAATTAACGGCGATCTGGTGACTAATACTTACTTTAATAAAGTATAGTTTCTTATAGTAGTATATAGTTATATATTATAGTAGTTGCATATTAATCAGAAGGGTCAAACTTTTTAATTTTTCATTTACACATATTAAACAGAACTATATATTTTATATCTATTTTTATTGCTTAGGAAAGATGAAGGCCTCAGACAACAATCAAACCTTACTAAATAAAAAGTAAACATTTCGAAAATTCTTTTAGGACATCTTTCTGCTGTGCTTTTCAGTGACATTGAAATGATTTCTTGATGCACTTAATGCAAGTCCATGGTGATTCCTTTGCCTTTAAACAGCAATCTGTTCTCTTCTAGGTTCATCTTCAAATATAGAATCCCACATGTCTACCTTGTCACAATGATAAAATGTGAAGTATGCACAAATTGCATTAAACCCAAGCATAAAACAATTCTATTGCCTACTATAAAACCAGCTGCTAGGTAATATTTCCTGTGGTGTGACAATCTAATGTAATTTAAGGGATACATTTCTTTTTGAATATAATATCAACAAAGAACCTAAGAACACCAAGATATTATTTTTAGTATACTTGGTAGGCGGTGCTAGTCAATGTTTAAATAACTGTAATGCTTCTCAAAATTATTTTCAAGCTAGTATTTAGTGGGCACAGATTTTTACAGAAAAAAAAACAGGGTTTTTTTTGCATCAGAATTCTTTGCATCAAAAATCCTTTATTTGTATCAAAAATTTCCATTTTGTGCTTTGACCTTCTGTCATCTTCTGTGATGCTTTAATAAGTCAACATCTTAACTCAAATTTAGTATATAGATATATGATCATTTATTTGACCAACACTAGATGACAGCTATATCCTGAAATGTCCATTTAAGATGATAGTAAGGTGATTTTATTTTAGAGCATTTTTAGAGCATCCAGCCCTCTATATCTCAGCAGTATACACTTTTTCCCTATAGAATTTAATCAGTAATAGTGAAATCAAAGGGGTTAAGCAGATCATGCAAAGATAAGCATACAGACAAATACTTAGTTTAAGTCTTTGTTAAATTAGTGTCTGGGTTTTTGTTTGTGTATTGCAATCTTATTCTTCCCTTTTCTCTCCCTCTTCATATCTCTCACAAATTAGAGTGTGAAGATATCCCATTTCAAACTGCCAAGAGATCACAGGTTGGATGATTATACAAACTATTTATTATTATTAAAATAGTACTTTGTATCAACAGGTGTTACTATCTGCAAGTAATATTTTCAATATTTCATTTAGATGCAACTGAAAAGAGATTTCCCACTTGAGGATCTCTAATTGCTTATGCCTTTAGGCAATGCTAGTAGCTAAAACATCTAAGGTGTCTGTTTTAGAAATAGTCTTTTCCTTGCTCATTGTAGATCCTGAATGTTTTCATTAAAAGAAATAAATAAAGGGGACAGGGGAGGAAGGGATGTCTGAGACAATTAAAAAAAATCGTATTTATTTGATCATCAGTACTCATAAGTGTCCCTAAATAACTGTATGTGGTGTAATAATAATGTCTTTTTATATTTTGTTTCTTAAAAAGATTATCTATGGCTACTTTTGTAGTAGAACTTTGAAACAGATAAGATCTTATTTTATTAAGTGCATTTCAACTTTTCTGCTTATTTTTAGTATTTGTTTGAACAGTGAATTACAACGAACTCTTGAGTCACAGAACAAAATTCACTGTTATATATTGAATAATTTGATGAATAGTATTCAACCAGCTGTAGGATTAGTCAATCAGCTAAATATTTGTCAATATATTCTACGGTGAAGTATGTTTACCCTAATAGTAAGTAGTGTGCAACATGTTTTGCTTCTATTTCAAGTGTATTGTTCTGCAGCTGAAAGGAGCTTTGAATATATATATAAAAAAGAAGAGTATATGTGCTAGAATACTGAACAGTTACTTGTAACCTCAAAGTGGCTCTGATTACTAATATTTTTCTATTCAAATGTAATCAACTTGAAAGAATAATTGATTCTATTAAGGAAGAACTCAAATTAAAATCTGGCAACCTGTAGAATTTCGTTCAATTGGTAAAAACTATTCTGTAAACATTCATCCAAGTTTTCAGACAGTTACTCATTAGAGTTCTTTGTAAGTTGACAAGTACTATACATAAGCATATATGTAAGTATATATGATTTAGAGGAAGGACTGAAAAATACTTGGTGTAACAAATAGAAATTCACAGTGGCTTTATAGATAATGTAGTAGGAGAATATTTTGTTGACTGTGAGTGCTGTGGAACTGTTGGAGAGGGTCCAGAAGAGGGACACAAAGATAATCAGAGGGCTGGAGCACCTACCCTACAAAGGCAGGCTGAGGAAGCTGGGCTTGTTCAGCCTGGAGAAGAGAAGGCTGTGAGGAGACCTCATTGTAGCCTTCCAGTACTTAAAAGGGAATTATAAAGAGGAGGGGAGTCACCTTTCTAAAAGGGCAGATAGTGATAGGACAAGGGGAAATGGATTTAAACTCAAGAAAGGAAGGTCTAGATTAGATTTCAGGGAACAGTTCTTCACTGAGAGTGTGGTGAGGTGCTGGAAAAGGCTGCCCAGAGATGCTGTGGATGCTCTATCCCGGTGAGTGTTCAAGACCAAGTCAGATGGGGTCCTGAGGAACCAGATCTAGTACCAGATCTGGAAGTTGGTGGCCCTGCCTGTTGCAGTGGATTTGGAACTCGATGAACCTTGAGATCTCTTACAACCCAAGCCATTCTATGATTCTACCAAATGTTTGTTTGAGATTTCATATTTAGGGAATTTTGGGTCAGGTGTGGAAAGTCGTGTATTTTTAATTGGATTTCTATTGTATATGGATCTTAATGGGTATTTGTCAGAGCCAGATAATTCTTCATGTTCTATAGGTATTTATTTTGGTTGGGGTAAAAAACCACAATCTTACCAGTGCATCAGCAATTGTATCAAGACCTAGATTTCCTTTAGTCAGATATCTGTAGTTGCTGCTTGTTCCAGATCTAGCTAAATATCACACATGCCAGTACTGCATTCCTTCATTTCTGTTAAGCCTATACATACTTTGATGAACCCTGTGCTTGTGCTTTCATAACTGAGTGTCTTAACAAAGGTACTTGTTTTGACATAAAATTTCAATTTTATTTGGAAGTACTGCACATATATGCTACCATTCCTGCCTATACTAAAAGTTTTATTTCACTTGTGTACAAATGGAGTTTGTGGAGAATGTAGGATCAAAAATATTCACGTTGCTATAAAAATAGGTGATTCCTGACTAATAAGACCAGGAGGAGCCATAAGCTGCTTCATCCTCTTTCTACGTTTCTTTCATGGTTCTCTTATAAAGTGAAAGTAATGATTTTCTACTTTACTCTTCCTAAGACTGTCAGAGAATTGAGTGCATGCCATACTATGCTATACCAAATGCTCCATGTATTGGAGGATTTTCTCTACTAAGGATTACGAATACCAGAATTGTAGCCCATATATGGTGCATGGAGGTACATGCTCCAGAAAGCCTTAGAATTCCAGGTTTTTAACCATCCACTCAAGGAAACCATGCTAATTATCACTCTTGACCTTATTTTTTCTTAGACTCTTGGGGTGGGCAAGCAGGGCTGGATTCACCGCCCAGTTATACTTCCTGTGGGTTAGCCATAGACAAAAATTCCAAAAAGAAAAGGGCTACTTTGTACACAGCCCTGTAACAGAAGCCCCAGGACTCACTGCGGTTCCAGATAAACTTTAAATTAGCCAGTGTAACATCACTAATGGTTTCTTCAGCAGTAGTCTCCCCAGCTGTTCAGTAGTCCAGTCCATAAACAGAAAATAGCAACATGTGGGCTTGATGTATGTTCATCTGCTAGTCACTTGCTCTGCTTGTGTGCATTTCAAAAGGATTTTCTGACCAGTGGGAGCTGTTCAAGGATGAGTCATGAAGGAAGCATATGGATTAAAAATTTATGGCAATAAGATTCCTACTGAACCAGAAGGTGGCTTGTGTAGGCCTATGGGGATGATTCACTAGATACTTTCACAAAACTGTTGTGTCTTCTACATTTTATTGAGGATGAAATAAGACTTTGTTTTATCCGATCTCTTATTTGCAAGCTCGTTACTGATATTATGTAATTTTAGAAAGGTCGTGATAAGATTGCTTGGAGGAAGAAAGTATGACGTGGTAATTAAGATGTGGAATTATCTTATTTGGCCTATGGTATTTCTTCAAAATACACTGATCAAACCTCCCATATTTCCAGATACAAAGCTACCAAAGTAATTTTACACACAGCAAGGATGCAGACTTATGGACGTTCCCTAGGCTGTATTCTTTTTTTTTTTTTTTTCCATTGAAGATGTCAAATCTCTGGCTATTCTATTTTTTTGTTATTTTTATTTATTTCTTCAGGAAAAAAAATCTTTGTTATGTGACATTAAGAAAAATGTAAGAAAAAATTTAACTGCAGAACAAACTGAGAACTCCCACTGAGAATATTGAAAGCTGCTAAGTTAAAGCTTCAAAAAAATATGATAGTCAAGGCAAGAACTTTGTTACACTGCAAGCAGTCTACAAAGTCTCCTTGCTCCTGCTGCTGTGGAAGTGGCTGAAAAAGGAATTAGTGCTGATGAATATGTGTATTTTTAACTTGCTGGTCCTCCTATCTACCCCTTGCTTTCTTGTTGCCGTGGGAATGAAATGGCAATCTCTGTGAGACTGATTTTCAAGTGGCTCTGAATCAGAACTGTTTTCTACAACAAACTAAGCAACTTCCAACAATGCAATCTGTTGGCATTTGACATTTTTGTACCAAAACTACATAAATTCCACAGCCACTTCCTTTTCCTCTGAGGAAAATCATAGCTGGATGTGACAAACTGGTATAACAGATGTGCTAGGAACATAACACATGAGGTGATTCTTAGCTAGAGATTTCACTTACATCCTTGTGTATGTGTATATGTACACATAGGCTACATAGAATTCACTTTGCATATCCAAATATACATTTAATTAATATTACATGACTGAATTGTGGATAATATATATGATTTACTTTCATGATATGTGCTACAGAGGTATGCAATAATCATAATCGGTTTTTATTTCAGAGTTATTTTTGTTGGTTTTGGTTGGTTTTCCTGTCCCTAAATAGATGCTGTACAATAGAATTTTACTTACACAAATGAGAAAGTTAGTTTAATTTAAAACCAACTGAACTTTACTTCATATGTGAATACACGCCTTCCTTTCTGGAGATTAGGTGGGTTAATATGACTTCAGGGCTACAGGTGGTGGTCTAGGAAAGGAAGGTATCCTGTATAAGGTGGTAGAAGAAACAAGCAAACAAACCTAGAAACCACATCAGAAAAGGTAGTTAGTACCTTATTTCTAGCTATAGTCCCCCAAACCATCTCTCTGTTGTTTTGTTTTTCTGCCAGAAAATGCCTATCTTTTTCATCTCCTCATTACAGATCTATAGAAAGGAGATATAGCCCTCCTTTCTCTTTTTACTTTCTTTTCTGATTTCAGTAAAAGTGAATTTTACCTATACAGTTCTAACACCTTGAAGTTGCTGTAGCCCTGCTGGCAGAATAAGGAAAAATTTCTGTGTTAGACAAGTCATACCTGTTTCTGATTTGTCATTTTAGCCCAGAAACATTCAGTAATGAATGTTTGAAAATGTTGGAAATCCTACTTTCATGTACAGTTTGTAATAAGGTAACTCCAAATTGTAAGTCTGTGTTTGTGGTCAAAGCATAAGTCCATTGTATTCATAAAGTAGAAGCAGACTTAGTAAGATTTAATTAACATATACATTTGCCTTGCCTATTTAAGAATGCCCAGACTTCAGCATTCTTAAAAAATATAAGTAAGTAACATTATAACATTGTATATATAACATGCAGCAGTTAAATGTAAATGTATGAATATTATAAATTACAATAGTCAAAATGGCAGGAGGGCAAATGGAGAGGTATTATAATTGCCTAAATAAACTACTAAAGCAGGAAGGAATTTAGCTTGATGGAATCAAAACAATCTTGGTGAATAAATGAAAACTTCCCCAGTGAAATCAGGATATGACCTCAACAACAACAACAAAAATAAAATATGGTTGAACCATATCACAAGTATATGAAAATACTCCTTTTTATTTAAGGGAACAGAAAACAGCACTCATGACTAAGGAGAAGGTGGAAGAGAAAGAAGTCATCTGCCTTAGTTTCATCTTTCCTTCCCTGGGCACTGACCATCTTTTAAGCACTGAGGACATCAAGTGAAAAAACCATAATCAGCATCAGCTCTATGATATTTTATATTCACACTAACATATAATAAACTAGTTTGTGACTAATTGTATGAATATATGAAAAAATAAGCTGTAACAAGCAAGAATTAACCACATATAATGTGTATTGACAGTTAATGTCAATCTAGTGGTGTTACTAATTTTGAAACTGGCAAAATTTGCCAGTCTTTTAAACACTACTGTTACAACTTGCTGTATAAATTTACAAAAGTACAGATGTATATATACATGTATTTTCGATTTTGATATCTTCAAGATAAGTGCAGTGTTAAATGTTAAATCACAGTAAACATTGCTAAAGAACTGGACTTATAATACTGAACTTTAAACACTGTTAATGGTTTGTTTTCTGATTAACTAAGAATGCAGGCAAATTTTGTATAGATCTGCTTCTATAATACTGCATAGATACACTGCAGGATTTTTATAAGGCAGTATGTCTTCAATACCTGACATATCGAAAGAATATTAACTTGGTGAAAAACTTTGTACAACAAATAATTTCAATAGTAAACAGAAAAGTTTTAAATATAGTTTTTTATTTTTCTAAATAAAGTATTAGATTGGAAATTTTTTCAAAACATACGGAACTAAAAAAAATCTACTAAAATAGTTTTTTTTTGTTGTTGTTTTTAATATGGCTAAATTTGATAAAATAAGGTCTGCTCTTTAAGTACGCTCATTCTTCAGAGAAGACAAAAAATATTTATAATATATAGAAAAATTATTTTTGTGGAATAAAAGCAACTATTTATAACTTAAATGCTTGTTATAAACATATAACATTTTAATACTTAAATGTTTTGATTTAATACGTTTTGGCTTAGAAAAAAGACAAATATGAGGTATTAGAGGATTTTTTGACGTAGAAATTAGCTTCTTCTTCCATCTCTGTATGCTAAGTCCACAAAAATGTTTATAAAGTGTTACTAATGATCATGTAGTGTTCTCCATGTTGTATCTTACAATATTTCATGTACTTTTGTAATTTTTAACATAACTCACTGAAGTTGTCATATAGTAAAAACAAACTAACAGCAACAACAACAAAAAGCACGCACAAAAAAGCAAAACAGCAATAAAAAACCCCACATGCAAATGTTTGGGTTTTTTTGTTTGGTTGATTGGTTGTTTTTTGTTTTTTTTTTAAAGAAAGTTTAATGTTATACAACTATCTGTAAGACTGTCATTGTTTTGGGTTTAAGACCAAGACAGGGGAGTTTTAGGTTAGATGTTAGGAGGAAGATTTTCCACTCAGAGGGTGTTGATGCACTGAAACAGGTTACCTGGAGAGTTTGTGGATGCCCCATTCCTGGAGGCATTCAAGGTAAGGCTGGATGTGGCCCTGGGCAGCCTGCTCTAGTGGTTGGTGACTGCCTATGGCAGGTGGGCTGAAATTCAATGATCTTTGAGGTCCTATTCAACCCAGGTCGTTCTATGATTCTATGGTTTACTGTCAAAGGCAGGAAACAAAAAATATATAAATGGAAGGTATTGTTCAAGTGACAAGGTATACACTTCAGGAGGTGTGATTGTGTTGATAAGAATGCATTTGCTCTCATTCCACTTTTCTTTCCCACAGATATGAGAAGTACAGCCAGAAAATGAAGCAAATACAAAGCACTGTTGTCAATAAGTTTATGGTCCGGTTCAGCCCAGTTCTGTGACTAATAGGGTTGGGGAACCACTGGGAAAGAGGAAGCGGGAAAAGGGAGAGGGTGGGGAAATGGGCCTAAAAACAAAACAGCAGCAACGACCTGAAGAGGAAAACTAATTTAGTAAATAAGGTAGCAGAATGCAAAACAACATAATTTTAATTGAAAGTAATAAATCAAATAAAATGAGAGAGAGAGTGTCTGAAACAAAAGGGCTTAATCTAAAGTTAAAGATGAGACAGGGAGCTCCCATTGTTGAGATGAACAGCAAAAGGAGAAAATCTCAGGACCTGTGTGCAGTTTTATCTTTCCTTCTGGGTGGAAAACAGGAACACAAAGTCCTCTGGGGTATGCAGTTCTACTTCCCTTCTGAGAACCAGGTACCCAGAAGTTCGTCAGTCCGTAGATGGACTTGGAGCACTGACCTTTTAACTCCCAGTGCCTCACACGATGTTAAGATGTAGAATATCAATAATGAAAATTATAGAACCACGACAACTATCGTTATAGGTTCTATTTGCTTATGAAATCAAGTGATAATCTAGTTATCTAGAGATTAAAAATAATAAGTCTTGCAACTTCCAGGAACAAGTTTGTTTTGTATGACATTATCACTCTTGGTTAGTAAAAGTCAAGAATTCATCTCTCCTTCCAGAAGGTCATATCAACAGTAATTGCAATTCTAAACCATGCTGATGCACTTCTGCAATTATAGATGAAAATTTATGTTCTCTGAGTAGCATGATAATAAAAAGTCACTACCTAGCATAACAATAATAAAATAATGTATGAGAATATAAAACTAGGAGCGTACTAAACATTGTGAATTAACTTTCTGTTGTTGGCTGTAAAAAAAAAAGAAAGAAAAAAAGAATTAATGTGAATAGCATTTTTTAGAAATATGGCATTATTTTCATATGACAATATATTTGTATGCTACGTTGATTCTCATGTTCCAAAACGGAAACAAAAACAGAATTATAAGGAGCAGCAAACTGTTAAAATTAAGTAATCCAAAGGAACACGGCCAACCATGAAGAAGAACTGTATGTACAGATGATGACTTTATGAATTCACAAACACATTTTTCATTATCAAAGGAACACTTCTATGAGAAAAGATGCAAACAGATTACTTGCTGTTGCTTATATTCTCTCTCCAGTTACTTGTTACACATAGCAATTAGAGAGGTAGAAACTTGTATTGTGCAATACCTCTACTCAACAGCCAAATTTGAAGTAATTTGGTGTTCTCTTTCGACGCGTTGTTCAGTGTTTTCTGAAATGTTAGAACTGAAGTTAACCAGCATATTTTATAAAAGATTACAGTTACAGAACAGATGGCATCTTATTTTATCTTACTTAATTTTGTATATTTCTTTGTTGTCATGTCTGAGAGTACCTGCAATATTTAGCACGCTCTAGACCACACCTGGGAACTTACAGAACTTGGTGTTATGATGGGCTGCTGTTTTGTGCATATTCCTCATTCAGATATAATAACTGTGAAATTTGATTTCTGATTTCTTTTTCTTAACATCTGTGTAAAGTGAGTTGCATGAATTTGGACAGTGCGGATCAGAGAAGTAACTGCCTTCTGATCTCTTTTCTTTATTTACCCTTGTATTGACTGTTCAGATTGTTTTTCTTTTTTTTTTCCTGTGATTTTCTTGAGGAAAATCCGTTAATACTGTGAAATACTCTGATTTATAGTGATGAACGTCAGGCTTTAAACATTTTACCCTTTAGATAAAAGGTGGATGAAAAGTATGATGTTATCAACTGTTCATGTCCCACCTTTTTGTCAGTTAAAAATATATATGCGAAAAATCTACTAGCATAAAATGCCTAATACTATATCACTGCTTCGTATAACAAATAGGGGGTTATTTAGATGGCACACCTTGAGGCTGCAGCCAGAAAATAGTAATACAGAGCTGACCTCTCCTGTAAAGTTTTAGGCAGTAAATAATATTTTTGAGGAACAAAATTCTGAATGATATACAGGCATCTTGATCTTGTCTTCTGTCTGCTGTAGAAGAGCAGAACTCCAACAAAACCATGAGATAGCAGTGTGCCCTTGTTTCCAAGAAAGCCAATGGGATCTTGGGGTGCATTAAAAAGGAATGCAGCCAACAGATTGAGGGAGATAAACACCCCCCCTCCACTCTGCCCTGATGAGGCCACATCTGAAATACTGTGTCCATTTCTGAGCTCCTCAGGTTGAAAAAGACAGGGATCTTCTAGAAAGAGTCCAGAGTAGGGCCACAAAGATGAATGAGGGCCCTGGATCATCTCCCTTATGAAGAAAGGCTGAGAGACTTGGGATTTTTTGTCCTGGAGAAGAATGAGAGAGGATCTTATCCGAGTTTATAGAAATATAATATGTAGGAGTCAAGTGGATGAAACCAGGCTCTTTTCAGTTGTGCCCAGCGACAGAAAAAGGGGCAATGGGCACAAACTAGAACACAGGGAGTTTTGTATGAATATGAGGAAAATCTTCTTTATTTTGAAGATAGCATGTCACTAGAACAGTTTGCCCAGAGAGGCTGTGGAGGCTTCTTCTCTGGAGTTACTCAAAATCCAGTGCTTTTCTGTGCAACCTACTCTAGGGAACCTGCTTTAGCAGGAGATTGGTTAGGTGTTCTCCAGAGGTTCTTTCCAGCTTTTGCTATTCTGTGAAGCTATGCTGTGATGCTAAGATTCTATGAAGATCCTCAAGCAA
>VXAB01011529.1:91865-122908 GCA_013399175.1 Odontophorus gujanensis
TTTTTTTTTTTTTTTTACTCTGGGGAATAGCTTGTATGTATTTCAAATTTCAAAAGTGATATCAACTTACAATGCTTTCAGGGAGTTACAAGTATAAATGGCCTTGTATTTGGATCAGTGTTGTCCTGCACACTGTAGCAATTCAGTGCCTGAACAAAATATTGTCCAAAATATATCCCCTTGAAAGGTAAGTATTCTGAATGAAGTACAGTCATTTGCTAAACCTAGATACAATGCTGGAGAAAACAAGTTTTCTTTGAGGTTAGAAAATAAGTACTTGTTTAATAGAGAAATGCCCTCATGTACTGAATGCCCCGAAACTCTACTGCTGACTGTAGGCTTCAGAGGCTTGTGAAATAGTGTATGCAGGATTCTCATGAAGTCTTTTCAGTCTAAATGCACTTGCTTTGATTCATTCTTTCTGATGTTCTGTGTGGTGCCTGCTGCAAAATCTAACACCCATGCATTAAAAGATGTAATTCCTTATGCAGTCCTATTACTTTTCTAATAAGTAACTTCTCAAGGTGGAATACTTAGGAAGTCAATAATGAAGCTAAAGTCCAAGTTATGATGCAACCCTATTCCCAGTTAAATGTTACATGTAATGGTGTTTGACTGCTGAAACAATAATTGAACTGCCTCAAAAAAGTATTTTTGATTTGAAAGCAACATATATGAAAAGAAGGAAAACAAACAGAAAAGGGGCAGAAATTTTATTTCCAAACATACCTTCCAAAAAAATCTGATTTTATATTCAATTTAATTCAATATATTCAAGCTGCACTTGATCTTACTTGTTTTTGAAAGAAAAACAATATAATCAAATCTTATTTTAATATCATGGCCTGGAGCTGACAGGGCTTGTTGAGAGGGCTTTAGACTAGATGTGAAGGGGGAAGAGGAGGAAATGTTGCTTGCTAGGGTGGAGCGAGTAGATCTGATGGGAGAAGGCCTTGGGGATTTTGTCACTGTAGGAGATTGCAGGAAAATAAATACCTCTGGGTCATCCTATACGATCTTGTGAGGACTCCCCAGAGGAGTTATCATTGTGAATGCCCCATCTGAAGTCTTCTTGCATCCCTTTAAGGATACCTGCACCTGCTGCTTCCCCAAAGCATCTGTATACTACGCATGCAGCATGGGAAATAAACAGGAAGAATTAGAGATCTGCATGCAGTCGCAGGGTCATGATCTCATAGCAGTCGTGGAGATGGGTTGGGATGACTCGCATGACTGGAATTCTGCCATGGATGGCTACATGCTTCTCAGGAAAGACAGGATGGTGAGGTGGGGTGGTGGAGTTGCTCTTTATGTGAGAGAGCAGATTGAATGTATCAAACTTCACCTGGGGGAGGGTGATGTACCAATAGAGACCCTGTTGGTGAGAATTAAGGGTCAGGCTAGTGTGGGGATGTATTGTAGGCCCCCTGATCAGCAGGAGGAAGCTGATGAAGCATTCTGCAAGCAGCTGGAAGTAGCCTCACAATCTCAGGTGCTGGTTTATAGGGAACTTCAATTATCCACATATTTGTCTGGAAAGCAACATGGACAGAGACACATGTTCTAGAAGGTTCCTGCAATGTGTTGAAGATAACTTTCTGATGCAGGTGGTGGAGGAGCCGAGGAGGAGTGGGGAGTTACTGGACCTTGTTCTTACTAATAAGGATGGGCTTGTTAGGGAAGTGAAGGTCAGGGGCAGATTGGGATGTAGTGATCATGAGATGGTGAAGTTCAAGATCTTGAATGGAAGAAGCAGTCCAAAATGTAGGGTTGCTACCCTGGACTTCAGGGGAGCTGACTTCAGTCTCNGAAGTGAAGGTCAGGGGCAGATTGGGATGTAGTGATCATGAGATGGTGAAGTTCAAGATCTTGAATGGAAGCAGCAGTCCAAAACGTAGTGTTGCTAACCTGGACTTCAGGAGAGCTGACTTCAGTCTCTTCTGGAACCCTGTTAGAGCTATCCCATGGGCTAGGGTGTTAGAAGGTAAGGAGGCCTCTGAGAACTACTCAGCATTTAAACAGCACTTCTTCCAATCTCAGGATTGGTGCATCCCTGCGAATAAGAAATCAGGCAAGGGTGGCAGGAGACCTGTGTGGGTGAGCAAGGAGCTCATACATAAACTCAAAGGAAGAGAAAGGTCCATGAAATGTGGAAAAAGGGTCCAAGCACTTGGGAAGAATTTGGAATGTTGACAGGACCTGTAGGGGTGTGATGAGAAAGGCCAAAGCCAACCTGGAATTGGATCTGGCTAAGGAGATAAAAGATAATAAGAAAGGTTTTCTTAAGTATGTCAACAGTAAAACGAAGACTAGGGAAAATGTGGCTCCCCTACTAAATGAAGGGTAGTGGGGGATGCAGAGAAGATGGAGACACTGAACGCCTTTTTTGTTTCTGTCTTCACTGTGGGAACTCCCCCTTGGTACTCCATTACCATGGGGTTAAGTGAGAGGGTCTGGGAAATGGAAGGCTCCCCTTTGGTGAGGGAGGAGATGGTACAAGAGCATCTATGCAACACTGTCAGTGGTTTACAGGCTGGTTTGGCCATGACTGGCGCGAGGGACCCAAGGACCCACGCCCCAGGAAAGGGGAAGAGGGAAAGGGAAACGTGAAAAGGGAGATGGGCCTAGAAACAAAACAGCAGCAACAATCTGAGGAGGAAAGCTAACTTGCTAAATAAGATATTGGAAAGCAAAATAACACAATATAATAAAATAAAATTGGAATTAAAGCTAATAAATCAAATAAAATGAGCAAGAGAGAGTGTCTGATAAACCAAAGGCCTGATGCTAAACTCTGAAGATGAGTTGGCTAGCAAACACCCACTGCTGGGTTGATCCCCAGAGGAAAGAGTGTGTCTTGTGACACACAGTTTTTATCTTTCCCTCTGAGCAGAAAAACGTAAAAATACAAAGCAATGCAAAATCCTCATAGGAACGTAGTTCTTCTCTTCTCTATTGATAATTCACGGAGCTGAAGCATTAACTCTTTAATTCTCAATGTACTACTTGAAAAAGAAAACTCAGAGGTGATGTCTATAAATATCTTAGGAGAGGGAGGCAAAGGGACGAGGCTGGACTCTTCTCAGCAATGTGTAGTGATAGGACGAGGGGAGATGGTCACAAACTGAAGCATAGGAAGTTCTGTGCAAATGTGTGTGGAAACTTTTTCACAGAAGNTCCCCTAGTAAATGAAGGGTAGTGGGGGATGCAGAGAAGATGGAGACACTGAACGCCTTTTTTGTTTCTGTCTTCACTGTGGGAACTCCCCCTTGGTACTCCATTACCATGGGGTTAAGTGAGAGGGTCTGGGAAATGGAAGGCTCCCCTTTGGTGAGGGAGGAGATGGTACAAGAGCATCTATGCAACACTGTCAGTGGTTTACAGGCTGGTTTGGCCATGACTGGCGCGAGGGACCCAAGGACCCACGCCCCAGGAAAGGGGAAGAGGGAAAGGGAAACGTGAAAAGGGAGATGGGCCTAGAAACAAAACAGCAGCAACAATCTGAGGAGGAAAGCTAACTTGCTAAATAAGATATTGGAAAGCAAAATAACACAATATAATAAAATAAAATTGGAATTAAAGCTAATAAATCAAATAAAATGAGCAAGAGAGAGTGTCTGATAAACCAAAGGCCTGATGCTAAACTCTGAAGATGAGTTGGCTAGCAAACACCCACTGCTGGGTTGATCCCCAGAGGAAAGAGTGTGTCTTGTGACACACAGTTTTTATCTTTCCCTCTGAGCAGAAAAACGTAAAAATACAAAGCAATGCAAAATCCTCATAGGAACGTAGTTCTTCTCTTCTCTATTGATAATTCACGGAGCTGAAGCATTAACTCTTTAATTCTCAATGTACTACTTGAAAAAGAAAACTCAGAGGTGATGTCTATAAATATCTTAGGAGAGGGAGGCAAAGGGACGAGGCTGGACTCTTCTCAGCAATGTGTAGTGATAGGACGAGGGGAGATGGTCACAAACTGAAGCATAGGAAGTTCTGTGCAAATGTGTGTGGAAACTTTTTCACAGAAGGTGAAAGAGCACTGGCACAGGCTGCCCAGAGAGGTTGTGAACTCTCCTTCTCTGGAGAAATTCAAGGACTGCCTGGACGCCTACCTGTGCAACCTGTGCTAGGGAGCCTGGTTTGTCAGAGTTGTTGGACTAGATGATTTCTAGAGGTCCCTTCCAAACCCTATAGTTCTGTGATTCTGTGATCTTACTACACTGTGCAATTCATATTTATAAATCATTTTGAGGTGCTGTTCTGTATTAATATTGTTATTTATAGGTGGCTTTCTTAAAATGGATTTTTTTTTCCCTGTTGAGAGTAGAAGTAAATCCACCTTCCAAGTCCTCATATTAATTATGTTTTTTAGATACAAGTGTAGAAGTACTCCACCTGTTCATTTTCTATGTCCTATTCAGGCCTTTTTCCACACCACTCTCAGGGCTAGTGTGCTGGTTGTCTTACCTCCATGGAGAACTACTAGATCATTCACTGCTGCAGTCTTTCTTTCCACTTCTCCACATTTCATGTCAAGTCTCACATCTTTGCCAATCTCCCAGCAGTCTTTACTGATTTTAGTGACTGACTTATGAGCCCTTAGAAATCTCATGCCCTGCAATACATGAAAGATAAATCATTGGAAGTAAAAAGAAAAATTTACTGTGGATAGTCACCACAGAATTTTTGTTCCACATATACCAGAAGAAGTAAAAAATACATTTCGAACTCTGTATTGCAACTATACTGGTTAGGTTGAAGCTGATGATCATCTTCCTACCTTCAGGAGACATTTAGTTTTCATCGCTTATTGTTCTTTTTTCTATAAGTGGAAAATAATAGGCAAAACTGGAAGAAGGAAGGTAATGGTAGGTTCTGACATGCACAGTTTCCACAAAATCTGGCAACGTTATTTTAATGACATTAAATGAAATTCTCGAAAAAATGATTACTTTTTAAAGGAATCTTTTTCCCAATTAACTTAATAATTTTTCAATAGCCAAGAACTCATGTTATTTGGCTAGATAGCAACTTGTAAAGAGTAGTCTTTCACGTGACAGTACACGACCATTGACAATGCAAGTTTAATTAAAAAATATCTGGTTTCTACAGCAACAGAAGGACATTTAGTATATAAAACTAAGTTGCACATATTTTTCAAGGCTAAAGCACATCTCATTAAGGTGCAAATAGCCAGGGACTGGACTAAATCAAACAAAAGAAGTAGGCAGGAGGGTACTATGTTTGAATGAAAGGTCACCCTGGAAACATCTAAATAGCAATGGTATTTTGGTGTTTGTAACAAAAATCAAAATAAATGTGTCTACAAGTAAGAAAATTTCAAAAATTTAACCTAGGAAGAATTGCCTACGCGTAACAATTTGTGAGTTGTGTTCTAATTTTCAGTTCTTCATGGAGGAAAAAAGACTCATTGAGAATATCTCATTTGAAGTCATATGCTAACTTTAGCCAGTCATTATTCAAGCAAAGTTACTCTTAAGGCAGTTTTGTTCAGGGTTATTTTTTTGAGACTGGAGATTCAGCCTGAATCACAACTTTGCAGTAGCTTTACATCAGTGTTTGCTGTAGGGTATATAGCTCCAGAATACATTAAATGCAAATTCATCAGTTCTAAATTTAGCAATCATAAGCTCAAGGCATAAACTATCATTTCATAGCAGTAAGTGAGTAAAAACTAAGGATTTAGACTGCACAAACAAATTTCTCCTTCTACACAGTACAGGAAGTCATACTGGTCATACACAGGTTGCTCCAAAAGTAATGCCTTCAATTTATTTCCATGGAAGATACAACAGATACAAAGAGCAGAATAGCACTATTTAAAAGAGAAAATTTGCAGATATGAAACATAGCTACCACCATTAGCTATATATTTTTACCAGTGATGAACAAGAGACTGAATGCTGCGCTGAGAAAATCTGTTCCAGTAGAGGTGGTCCACTGGTTCAAATCTGCTATGATGGTGTCATTGGTAGGAGAAGGTTACCGACACAGTTCATCTTTCATTGCCTGGACAGATGGAAGTCAGATGGCGCCAAATTCAGACTGTATGGTGACTGTTGTGGGACAGACCAGCCAAGACTGGCTATTTGCTCCACAGTCTTCAAACTCATATGGGGCCTGGTGTTATTGTGTTGGAAGAGAAAGGCTGTCTTCTTCTCTGGCCTGACTTTGGAAGATTGAATGATCAGCTTAGTCAGCATTGCAGTGTAGTAGTCAAAGGTAATGATTTGTCCACGTTCCAGGAGATCCAGAAAGATTACCCTTTTCCTCTCTCAAAAGGACTTGCACATCACTCTACCCAATGAGGGCTGCATCTTGAATTTTCTTTGATGTGGAATCTTGTATTGATTTAATAAGTCCTGACAAACATGCATATAGTGTTCTTTTTGTTCCTGCGTGAGCATTCATAGGACCTCCCTGGCTCGAACTTTGCAGTAGTCCACAGCTGCTGCCATCATGTCCAGTCCATTCAGGTGGATATAGGGTCCCACACCTTATTCCCTGGTTGCAGTCTGCACAGGTGAGTTGACTGAGCCACATTTCATTTCATTGTGTGACAACTGTACATGGCCAGTGAGAATGTGGTTTGTCTTTCATGTCACTGTTGCCGTGCTAAGATGGACCACCAAACCCCTTCAGTGTTCACATCACTGTTTGCTCTTCATGAAAGTTGAGCAAGTGTCAATTAAGGTCAGCGGGTGCCCTTTTTATCTGCAAGGAGGAATTCAGTGACACACCTTTGCTTCATGTACACTTCTGTCATACTCCATTTTGTCAGATTGTCCCTCTGCCTCCATCTGTCACACATCAACAAAATAAAATGGGATACTGGCAGGAAGGTTCAGTCTTTACTGCTGTAACACTAACACCTGCCTTTGACATCAGTGGCTAACATAATAAAACAGGAGGTGCTATTTTCAGGGCAGGCCTCCTATAATCAAAATAATAAGATCTGATCTTAAACATCTTTTACCTTCTTTGACATTGAACATATTCACACTCTAATGATAAAAGCAATAAATTTAACTGTAGATCGCATTCCTCTCATAGAGAAAGATTAGCTGACTGCCATCTCCTGTTCAAGCTGTCATGTAATTGCATGTGTGTGAGCAGGGAAGGCATGTGTTTGAAATGAAACATTTTCATTTTGCATCACTGCCTTCAGATAGTCTTAACTGGTGAATGTTATGGGGAAGGGAAACAGTAATAAAGACCTAAAACATTTGGTACTTTCCAGGCTAAGAGCAATAACGTGAAAGGCATCTAGAAACCAACTGGCAGTGAAAGTGTAGGCCGTATACTGGAATGCTCTCCTTGTTCTGCAGGACCGACATCTTTCAAACCTGGTAAAGCAGGTGGCAAGGGTCCAGTGCTACAGGCTGCATCAGCAAATCTTACGAATTTGTGTTGGAAAGAGGAAAAAGATTTATGCAGAAGGAATTGCTGCTGAAGGAAGAATGATTGTGGGTTATTTACTTAACAGAAATTATGCTTTACCCAAGATACTGGGAGAAATTATAATTCAAAAAATTATGCTGTGAATGAAAGAGTGGCCCCTTGAAGTTTGGAGTTAGTTCGGAAACAGTATCACTTTGCAGCTTCTCAAGAATTCCTCTTAAAAACAAACAAGCAACTAAAAATCTGGTGATAGAGCACTAGATGATGTATCCAAATCTTGAGACAGTTGCCAGGCTCATCTGGTGCCTTTCTGATCAGTAGCAGTTCCCAACCCTGGCACTGGGTCACTCTCTGGAAGTGATATTCCTTGTGGTCTTTGCTGGGTGCTGGTGAGCTAGCAGTCCTCACTGTCTTTTCCAATGAAATAGAGTTGTAGAGTTGACTGACAGTTACCTAGCTCCCACAGCTGGTGACAAAGATTGGAAGAGACAAGTAGCAAAAATAGAGATAATTTTAAAGGCTGTCCAGCAAACTGTTGTCTTTCAGAGATACTCTCGGGCTTTAAATTCAGAAGACCCACTCTTTCAAGAGAGAATGAAGCAAACTGAAAATGGTTCAGAATTGATTTGTTCTCATGACAACAGTTTTAATGTAAATAGGAAAGGAAATTAACCCATTCTTCTCGTGAAATGAAGATTGTAATCATTTATTAATTTCAATGGGCTGAAGCTTTTTGTCAAACAGATTGAACAGAAAAGGGAAGTAAGGTGATTATGCTTTCGTTTATATGCTCCACACATTCTTTTCACGACCAATGTGAAATTTATGGCATGCTGTTTTGCAGTAGTTAATGACATACTATTTATGTGATGTTCTTTTTTATCTTACATAACAAGTGGACAAATCTGTAATTAAACATTTTCAATTTCTATAAACATTTTATTAAAATTGCTTTAGTAGGGCTGCATTCTTGCTCAATTTGAATTTTTTCTTGCACTATGAGTTCCCTCCCGTTTCCCAGTAAGAAATAGAATCCACAATGTAAGTTTTTCATTCTGACGAAGTGAGGCACTAAAAACTGGCTTTGCATTCTTCTAGAAATAACCAGCTCTGCAGGTACTATTTTTTAACTCGAATATTTTTGGTATCAGTAATTGCTACTAGATATTAAAGCTACCTTTTCATTTATTGAGCCTACCTAAAATCTCTTTCCTTTTTTTTTTTTTTTTTTTTTTTTTTTTTTTTTTTTTATTTTTTTTTTTTGCTTTTTTATTTAANNTTTTTTTTTTTTTTTTTTGTTCTCAATTAGTTTGATGCTTCTAAGATTAAAGGAAGCTTAGGAAAAAATAAAAATAAACTGAAAAAAGCTTTAAAACAGCTTTGATCTCCTAAGGTAAAGCATATTTTAATTCAAGACTTTTTCCACTGAGGCAGGTTAACAGTTGAATTGATCTGGAGGGAAAAGAAAAATGAAAAACAGGTGGGTGAGAAAATGAAGAGGGAGGAAATGTGGGAACTTACAATGAAAATTGAAGTGCTTATATTCAGGTTGTGCTAACAGCCTTTTCCTACTTCTTTTTTTTTTGTTTTAAACATATAAAGGATTCAGAACTCCATTCTTCTAAATTCTCTGAAGAGAAGTAGCTAATTTCCCAAGCACTGGAATAAAAATTTGGTATGCAAAAACCTTTTCTTCCTTTTTTTTATGTAAGAAAATGTTCTTTTAATTGGTTATCCTCAAAATTACTAATTTTTTAAAATGAAAAAATTTTTTTAAATGAAAAAATTTTTTTAAATGAAAGCACATCCAAAAATTTTCTAGTTTGTCTGAGTCTAGTTAAAACCTTTAAATGGTTGTTTGTAGCCTAATGTCATGTAGAAAGAAAAATCTGAGGACAAGTATACACAAACTAGGATTTTTTTTATTTTTTTTTTTGCTTATTGTTCCTAATAAGCACAATGCCTCTTTGATTAAAAGAAGCCTTGGGGATAAAGACAAAAACAAACAAACAAAAAGCTTTAAACAAAAGAGCCCACAGCCAGATTTTAGCCAAAGAACAGAAGACAGAGTTAAAGCCATAAAATTATGTGGTAACCTGACAGAGGCAGAAAACTGTCAGGTTTACTACGAGAAGCATTGTGTGTCTCAATGTATCTGTTTTAAAGCCACTGATGATTGTTGTTTGTAATTTTGGCCAAAAATAACTTTTGAGAAAGGATTTTTAAAAAGCCACTCCATGTATTTCCTGGGGTCTCAGAGTCAGGGGAGGAAGAAAAGCTGTTGTGTCCTTTGCTTGCTTTGCTTTCTGAGGGAATTCTTCTCACCCATGGAAGGTGGGTAATTTTTACTTGCTTGAAAGAGAAGAAAGACTTGAAATTATGTCCATCACATATCACAGCTTTACTTTCAGAGTTGGTGATAATTATTTATAAAGGCTGAAGTGGAATGACACATCTGACTGTTCTTGATGTTTTTGAAAATCTCAACCTCCATATATAATCAATTATTTTTTCTTAGTTTAGTTTGGAGATACTGAAATAATGCAAAAGGAAGAAATGGCTGTTCGTTTTGTGATCCTTCTCCCCTCTTGTCAGAGATTAAAATCATAATTTCCTTTCCTTGGACTGGATATATCTAATCTTTATTTTAGTCATGTGACAAATAGTACTATATTCATATAAAAATAATGTTGCATTCTGCATTAGATTTTGTTTTCCAGACGTGGGAGCTGTAAAGTTAGAACTACCTCAATGGTCATATTAACCCCCAGACTGCATTCAGAACTAGTAACAAGTGGATTTTAGGTTTCTGTCATTGTTGCTTGCTTGGGTAGGTTAGCTTCTGCTCTTCTTACACATCACAGTTTCAAAGTCCTTTTTGTTTAGAAAGTATCCAAGCCTGACCGTCTCTCATGATTCATGGTATGGGATATATTTTAATAAAATAAGTTCTGATATATTTCCAGGAAAAAAAAAGTCAATGGAAGAAAATCAAATCAGTGTATAAATATGTTACCAGTCATTGTGTTTACAGAGCCTGAAAACATGTAATCATAAATCTGAAATTCAGGAAAGCCTTCCCTTGTTATTTCTTCAAATTTTACTTCTCAGGAGCCTAAGTCATCACCCTCACATACCTAGAGTTGATGTTTCTGCAGTGGTTATTGATCTCAGAGCTACTTGATGTCCGTTGAAAGAGGAAGGGAAAGTGGAACCGAATGACTTACAAGGACTATCATCTACTGTTATTGCATGAACACAGAGGAGATCCTCATTTACTAGGAGGATCTGTAATTGGAAAAGTTGGAGCCTGATGCATGCTTCTCACAGCAAGAGAAATGCTGTTTTTTCTTTCCTAAGGAGCAGAGGCAGCTCAGGAAATTTCTTTGTGTGGAGATGTGGCTGATTAAAGCTATATGTCAATGCAGTCTTCAGCTGAGCTCCTGTCATCTCGGCTTTTCCAATTAAAGTAAGGGTGCACCATCAGCAAGGAATTAAATTCTGAAAAAAAGTGAAGTCCAAGTTAAAGAAAGACATAGAAGAATCAGGCAAGCTGTTAAGAGATGAGAATATAGGCACAAGTTATGTCAGAAAGGGCAAAGGCTGGTGGATGTTTGATAACAAATTCTGCAAACATGATGTTTTGCTGAGAATGCCTTATGTAAGAATTGCTCATTTACCAGGGAAATGAGCAGCTATATTTTAGCTTTACAGCTAACTAAATAAATAAACATGTATTTATCTCTCCTAATTTCAATAAAAGCATAATTCAAAGATGAACTGAGGAAATGCATTGAGGAAATTTTATGCAACTACCAAATAACAATTTAATTTTGTAACAACCAGCAGAGAGCAGTGCTACTTTGCAGTCTGAATATGATTGCATTACTATTTTTAAAGCTTTTTCTACAAAAACTTAGTAAATTTCTAGGTAGAACTTTTATAATTCTAAAACTTTCATACTAGTTATGATGTCATTTCAGTTACAACCTTTTAATAGTTTCCCCCTGAAATCAAGCAGGAGCATCTGGAAGAATTTTGGCAAATAGGAAGAAGAAAGTAGAGACAATAAATTGTTTATCTCTTTCTAGAATTTATTTTGCATACCTCATATATTCAAATTTTCTTCTTACTCATTTAAAAGTTACATTAAATTATTGTAGGAAGATTTTTAAAAACTAATCATCATTAAAAATTTGGCTGTAAATAAGTAGAACAAATCTCCTACGTTTGTTATCAAATCAGAACAGACCTCACATGTGAGGCCTTGTGAATCCTTATTGCCTCCACCGTTTGGATGCACTGAGGCTGTCTGAAATTCAGTCATGAAATGGAGCATTATGAATGGTGGAAAAAAAATAAAAGTTTAGAAAAACAGAGAATATTCAGGGAAAGCTTTCACCCACCATTCTCATGTCTTACAGTGAGGAAAGCTTCAGTTGATCCATGTAACATTTCTTCTTCCAACTATGTCTGTCCAGAAATTATGGATTGTCTGAACAAAGCTCTCCAAGGTGAAAACAAGTAGCTTGGTCTTTGCAGAGTTTTGCTTGCAGTACCTAGACCTTAAGTAGTACTATAATTCTGCCCAGTGAGAATGCCCATACTTAACAGGTTGCCAAATTGATCTGATTAAACACACAATATGCACTTAAAAGTGAATGCAGACACTGCTTTGATATTTTTTTTCTCTTCTTGGAAGGTAAAACTTCCAGCTGTGCACTGAAGTCATCTTTTTTATTCATTTCTTACTTTTTTTTTTTTTTTTAAATCTTAGCCCAGATTTGTCAAATGGGAAGTGAATTTTAGTATTCTAAGGGCACATCATTTTTTTTTCTAAATTTTCTAAACTTTAAAACTCATTTTTATGATCAGTATCTTGCCTTCATGAACTTTATTTATAGGGATCATCAACTGTATTGCTCATCCTGAGGAGCTTAGGAGACTGAATGTTTTTATAATTTTCAGTAACAATGTAATTAATTAAAAACCATAACAACTAGTGGACATCAAATTTGTGTCACTGCTCTTGATCTGAATCCTAAAAGTGAAAGAACCTTTAGGTATGAAAATAGGTACCCTAAGAATTTGGAGATCACCAGCATCACTTGTGACACTCAAACTTGCATGACTGCAGTATTCAGGTCCTGTGGACACAACAGAAATCCAGTGTTTTCTCATTGGTTTTTTTTTGTTGTTGTTTCTTTGTTTGTTTTTGTCCTTACAAGAACTTAGCACATAAGGTAATTTGTGGCAGCCAGTGCAGCAAAAGATATGTGTAGGTAGCCATAAAAACAGCCCCAAAGAATATCAAGCTATTAATTAAATACTTGGCATCCCCACTGCAATGGAAGGTTAAGACCCCATTAAAGTGAAGGGTGAACTATAAGTCATGCCTCTTACTGGATTAGCTAATAGACACTTAAAGACCTCTTGAGATAAGTTCAGAAGTTCATTTACTCACCTAGCTATAAGTTAACTCTTCTGCAAAGGCATACTCTACAGCTAAAACTTGCAGGGAAGTAAGCCTATGACATTACTGTTACTAATGGATGCAGAATTAAGTTTTTAGGTAAATTACGTTTTTACATAAATAGAGGGATCATTGTATGAGTGAATATCAAGCCTTTATTATTTTCCTTATTGTTTTGCAATTGTCAGTAAACAATTTATCAGTTTAAGAACTGAAGGATGTTTCAGGGAGGTACGTGTTTCTTCGAAACAACAGCTTTGTGGGGCTCTTCATTTGGTAAAAAGAGATGAGTATCAGTGGTTAGAATAGTGACAAAGTAAACTTCTGGCAAGTGCATGATATAAAACTCACTAATACACTGATCACATACAGGCCAAGTTGCATGTGGATAGTGTGTGAGTAACAAGGTATTTCTCCTTAGATGACTCATTAAACCTGTCAGTGGTACTGATGCAGTAACAATCCAAAAAATACAACTGTGAAGTACTTCAAAGAGAAACACACAACATGTGGGTTAGATGCCTATTGCCTGGCAGTGTGTGATGTTAAATGCAACTAGAGGGATCAAAGCTCTAAGCAGAGGAACTTTTAAATCATTTGCCATGTGAATTGGCTGGCTGATGTAAAGTTGTATAATCCTTTTTTTTTTTTTCTTAAATTATCTCTGATACATAGATGCTAATGTTTTATTTTATTTTATTTTCACTGTAGCTATATGTAATGTAGTTCTGAACTGGACTGCGAAATTAAATAACAGTAATGTTGGGATTAGGAAGACAGTGGTCCAGACAGAGGGTAAGCCAAGGTCAGCTGCAGTCACTGCCCTGCAGCTGCAAACCTTTTCAGAGAGGGAATGGATCAAGGAAGGTGATGAGTCACAAAGCTGAAAGAAAAGAGAAAAAAATCCTCAGGGATATAGAATCTGCTGCCACATTATCAGTGAAATTGAATCTGTGTTCTGCAGCCTGACCCAGGTATTAGACTGGATACTACTCTCTCTTTCAGCAAAGTGGGCATGAAGACCTTTTCAACATCTTTTTCAAGCATTTAGAATGTCCTGCAGATATAAAACAAATGAGGTGAGTCCTTCTGACACATCTGCTTTAACTATGAGACTGTAGTTCTAATGATCCTTAATCTTGTACCAGAATCTGTAGTGTGAGCTAGTCAGAGAAATGTGCCTCATGTTTCTGCAAAATCTATGACTCAGGGATGTACCTGACCACAGAAGTCAGAAGGTGTACATCATGATATGATTTCTTACCTCATTGTTTGGCCCTGTAGTCAATTACTTGCTGTTCTAAAGTAAGCTATTCTAACTGTCCAAAAATCTGGTGACAATCTCTGAGACCTTAGTGGAAAGAACTGTACGTTTAAAATTTCCATTATGTGGTAAGCCAAATAAGACCAGTGATATGTCAGAAATAGATTTGTTTGTGTGTCATACACTATTGAATTTTGTTTTGTGTTTGAGTACATTGTGCCTCTACTGAAACCATTTTAATTGGATTTAAATGACTTTGTGAGAATCCTACCATACACAAAACTTGGTGTTCATCAATAATGAAATGGCTCCCAGCTTCTCCTAGCCAGAATAGAAAGGAGTGAAAACTACTGATGGTTTCTGTAGATCAATTGTATCTCAATCAAATAACCAGCACATGGAAACTCTCATAATGATCAAATTCTATAGGAACTACTGCAGAAGGGCAATGGAATCAGAAGCTAGCTGAAAAAAGTAGTCAAGAAGTAAGCTGGAAGATGATTTTTTCAGATTGTCTGACAGATAATCTAAAGCTGCCATTTCCATCTAGTCCAATTAACACATGGTAGCATAAAGGTGACAAATACAAAGAAAGGCAGAAAATTGTTTGATATTGGTGGAGATAAAGAAGGAAGGTTACTCAATGGTCTTCTAATTTTAGCATTTTAAAGTAAGATTTAAAGTTTGACTTCTCTAGACTATGAGATGAGTATGGATTTTTTGACTCTGCAACTTTTAAACTGTCTCTTACATTTCCTTGGGACATTTCCTAGTCCAGGAATTCCAGGATGGAGGAAGGAAGTGTAGTTTTGATCAATATATTTTTCTTATCACTAAGACTAAAATAATCAGATTTTTTTGAGAAAGTAAAACATTTCTTTAGACATTTTTTTTTCCAAATGCTGATGTTTTTGTTTTATTATTTTCTTTGGGCTTGGAATTTACCATGTTTGAAAGAATCACAGAATCACCGAATTGTGGGGGTTGAAAAGGACCTCTGGATATTATCCAGTCCAACCCCTCCTGACAAACCAGGCTCCGTAGACCAGACTACACAGGTAGGCATACAGGCAAGCCTTGAACAACTCAGAGAAGGTGACTCCAGAACCTCTCTGTGCAGCCTGTGCCAGTGCTCCATCACTGCACTGTGAAGAAGTTCCAACACACATTTATGTGGAACTTCCTATGTATCAGTCTGTGACCATTCCCCTCATCCTATCACCACATACTGCAGAGAAGAGTCCAGCCTCATCCGTTTGCCTCCTATTCCTTAGATATTTATAGACATGAATCAGATTCCCTCTGAGTCTTCTTTTTTCAAGGCTGAGCAGACCCAGCTCTCTCAGCCTTTCCTAATAACAGAGGTGTTCCATGCCCTTTGTCATCTTTATTAGAGATGCAGATGGCTTATTTTGACAACAAAAATTTGATTATATCATATTCATGACATTCTATCTCTATGAATCAAGTTTTCTGAAATCCATTAAAATGATGATACAATGGAAGTGGACCTTATTACATAATTTCAAGCGAGAAATATCTCAAATATTGTGCTTTTAGATGAGTTTTTTTTCTTAAGCTTTTGAGACGGTCAAGTTAGAATGATTTTAGATGAATTTTGTATTTATTTTTTTCATATGGAATAGCTGTTCTACACCTAACAAAGAAATCCATTGCAAATAAACATGATGGTCCTATGGGTTTAGTAATCTGAACTGTACTTACCTACTATGAACTAGTTAGTTTTCTTGATTTAGTCAAAGAAAAGATATGTACTCTTCCAGTAGGCAATTCATCCAACCTGTTAGAAAAGAACAGATGACTGATTAAGACTGGAAGCCTAATATTTAGGTACCTGAAGTTTAGTAAGGTAGAATACAACAGCAAAAGGAGGTGAAGGGCACAAAGCCTGAGCACTCACTTTCATTACACGCGCATGGCTTGGTGAAAGCTGAGATTCTGCTATTTATTGAGGCTTCATAACCTATGCCACAGGAGTCCCTCTTGCTGTGAAGAAACATGAATTTAGGTTTTGAAATTAAAAACATAGTAGTGTTGGCAGAAATACACGTCCCTAAACAGTGACAATCC
Organism: Odontophorus gujanensis; assembly: GCA_013399175.1. NCBI lineage: Eukaryota > Metazoa > Chordata > Aves > Galliformes > Odontophoridae > Odontophorus > Odontophorus gujanensis. The sequence continues at coordinate 108,116 of VXAB01011529.1, forward strand.
TTTTGTTGGTATTTTACCTTTGCATTTAAACAGAAGTTTTTTTCATGTTTCTTCAGCATAATGTTATATTTTGGCTTTTATACTTCACAGGAAACTTTACCTGTGACTAGACAGACAGTCAATCTTACATGTACAGTGGACAAACTCTTCAACAGGGTCTGCGTTGTTGGGACAAGGGGAAAAGGTTTGAAACTTAAAGAGGAGAGATTTAGGTTGGATATAAGGAAAAAGTCTTTTACACTGAGGGTGGTGAGGCACTGGAACCGGTTTCACACAGTTGTGGTGGATACCCTGTTCCTCGAAACATTAATGATGAGACTGGACCAGGCTCAGCAACCCGACCTAGCTGTGAATGTCTTTGTTCACTGTAGAGGATTTGGACTACATGACCTTTAAGGGTCTCTTTTAACACTAAGGATCCTATGTTAAAAATAAATAAGCACAGAATTTAAAGAGAAAGAAATGATCCATAGCCGATACTAGATAGAAAAATTCCTACAATAGTTGAAATCTTCTCCACAGAAAAATATAGTTATTTCTTTTGCAATATACTTTAGATTGTGGCAATGTGAACATAAAATTCAGCTCTGAAATGTGAAACTGTAACTAAACCCAGAGAAAGACTCATCTCCCTCCTACCTATCTTATTTTGAACAGTATATGAGCATTCAATTTGAACACCACATTCTTAAAAGTGATATTTTCTCACAAAACAGTTTTCCTTAAGGCTTGGGCAGACTTAAGGCAGTATAGATCAACCCAACTAGCAAAACTTTTGTTGAATATGACAAATATGAGAAATGTAGCACAACAGCTTTGGAGTATTTTTGAAGTATTCTATAGTGTAAATTACACTGTATTATCAAATAAATAGTCACTGCAGGATAGTCATGGGCATTATTTAAGCTGACTGATTTCTTATCTAGTGAGAAGCAGACTGTAATATCTCCCACGAAGCTCTCCCACATCAGTTTTTGCTGTGGTGGGATACTGAAGAATGCCGCTAGGAATGGGACAAAGTCTCTGAAGGCAATTTAGGAAGGCAGTGAAGTAGTATGATCTCACTCCCAAAAGGAATAAAGATCTCTTTGTATAGCCTCCTTCTTTTCTGCAGGCTCTAGCATTAGGAAAATCCCATTGAGAGGTTTTAACAACACCTTCTCTTAAGAAAACACAAACCCTCCTGTGAGTCTTTGATCTCATCAGTTTATTGTATGGAGAATGTACAAATTCTACACTAGAATAGTGTTGTTAATGTATTTTAATTTTGTGAAGAAATGCTGAAGAATTTATAGTATTCTACAGGAAAAGGGAAGTGTACAGCCTTTATCAGCACCGGATGATTGAAGAAATTGAAGTTTAGTGCAAAATAAGACTATCAGGTTGTGTATCAGGTAACTAGTCAACAGACAAAAGACAGTTTTCAGCTGGGATAGAGTTAGTTGTAGCTGGTATGGTGCAGGCTTTTGGATTTAAGATGAGATTAATGCTGATAACACATTGATGTCTTAGTTGTTGCTGAGCAGTATTTACACTAAGTCAAGGACTTAGCTTCTCATACTGTCCTGCAAGCAAAGAGCTGGGATGAGACAGAACCAGGAGAGCTTTCCAAAGGGATATTCTATACCATGTGTAATCATGCAAGACAATAAATCTGAGTGAGTTGGCTGGGAGAGCAGCAGCGGCTCAGGGACTGGAAAGGCACTGGCTGTTGAGCAATCACTTTACATGTCACTGCTTACTACTTTTGTATATTATTATTATTATTATCCTTTCATTGCATATTCTATTAAAGTGCCTTTACATCAACCCATTAGTTTTACGTTCTTTCCAGTTCTCTTCCCTTTGCCGCTGTGGAAGAGTGCACAAATGACTGTGTGATGCTGAGCTGCATGCCACGTTATACCACAACACAGGTAAATATGCTTCAAGATTGTGAAAACACATTCAGATTTCTTTTTATTCTGGATACCCATGGCAAGTGTTGGCAGACTAGAATTCTTAATCTGCCTCTATCTCCTGGTTATATTGTCTTCATTTTAGCAGCCATCACATGAAAAATATATTTTGTCTACGTGAGATAAAATAAGCAACTAAATAATTATTTGCCATACCAGAAAGAGAACTGAGATTACTAAACTATTTCACTTTTATTCTTTATTTAGCAACTAAGTCAAACAGCTAGTCTTCTGTTAAGATATGTGTGAAAAGCTTTACATTAAATTTCTGCTATTTTGGCAAAAGAAGACTTAAATAAAGTTGTATCTCAATGGGGGTGGAAATACTTTTCAAAATGAGTTAAGTTGAAATCCACAAAACACTTTACTATTATTCAACTTCTTTTTAATATTTAAGTCATAGTAAGAATTGTAATTTTTTAGAACAATAAGAATAAAATATTTCCATCTGATGATATTTTAAAGTTCCTATGAATTAGATATGGATAATTAGTTTTAGATTTCAACTTCTGGTCCAATTCAAGTCAGAGTATTTTAAAATAAATTGGTGTATTATATAACTCACCTATCTTATTCATTCATATCTCAATAGTAACAATCAAAGATCTTCCATTAATTAAAACATTATTCTTCATGGATTATCCAAATACTATGAATGAAATACTGCAATTCATTTTATCACTTCATTCTGTCAGCATATTATGTACAGAAAAAGAAAATTATCTAATATTTTTTCCCTTTGGAACATGCACTAAAAAGATTTCATATTTGTGTTTTTTGGACCAAATATGGATCCAAAATTGGTTTTACTTTGCAGCATTAATATTCTATATTTTGCATAAACTCAATCTGCTTAGAACCAAGTATTTTTTTTTTAGCATAAACGCATGTATCCAGTGACATAAGTAAGTATTTCAATTCACACTTGGTTAATTTTATCTTGCTTGCATGATTTTCCTATAATTAATTCCCCAATTTCTCTGAAGGTTCTGTTATTCTATGATACAATAGTAATTAAAATTTCTGGCTGCCACATATCTAGCATGGATTTCTGGTGGAGCCGATCATTTCAGATTTAAATATAATGACTCCTTCTACTCACTTCTCCGCCCTCAGTGTTCGTGAGTGTATCTTATATCTCATTACATGGTAGTTAGCTTAATAATGATAGACTAGGGTAAGAGGAGAGCTAATTACCTGTCTCTGTATATGTGCATACTGTGCTAGGAGCTCTTGGTTTTGGGAGACAAGGTCTGCTCTTTTGAGGATGGTTAAAAAGTAACAGCTTAATGAAAAGGGGTGGGGTGGGAGAGGGGTGGTTCAGAGATGATGCCACTGTAGTGGGATGCTTCAGAGTGGGGGCCTGTTGTCTGTGACAGCTTTGTGGTCCTGAAGTCATTAGGAGAGAGGGCAATGAGCTGAAAACAAAGGATATCATCTTTGGGTTGAGCCTCCAGCTGGTGCTGGTTTCACTAAGAGTACCTATCAGCAAGCTATTGAATGAAGCAAGCAGTGGTGCAAAGTGTTACCATCCACTAGCTGGCACAAATAGACTTTATGATAAGGTTAGGCAGATTATTAAAAGGTGCATGGAAGGACTCAAGGATCGTTATCTGAGCTGCTATGAGCAATCTGGGGCTGTGTAAAAGAGTTACTCTGGAAGGGTGTTTGGGCTTCCCAGTAGAATCATAGAATGACTTGGGTTGGAAGGGATATTAAAGGTCATCTAGTTACGACCCCAGTGCTGTGAGCAGGGTTACCAGTCATCAAATCAAGCACAAGATCACAGCCCCATCCAACCTGGCCTTGAATCCCTCAAGGAATGGGGCACCCATAGATTCTCTGGGCAACCTGTTCCAGCACCTCACCATCCTCCAAGTAAAAAAAAAAAAATCCCCTAACATCTAATCTAACCTTAATCTTCCTTCTTTTAGTGTAAATCTATTCCCCCTATCAGACCATGTTAAAAGACAGCCTCCCTCCTGATTATAAGTATTGGAAGGCCACAGAAGACTGAAGGAATTTTCATGGAAGCATTTGCCAAAATACTGCCAGTTCTAATGCTTGTGGAGTGAGAGGCAAATAAGCATTCAGCATTGCAGTACACAGGTGAGACTGTGGCATAGAGAAAACAGGAACATCAGTCTCTTAGGGACTGGGAAATATTTGAAGACAAAAGGAAAGGAAGAATAGGCTGTATTTTAAACAAGGTGGAGACAGACTGCTGGCTCTGAAAATTAAGGTCATGCAGGATTATTTAAACTAGGAGCTGGGAAACTGTTGACAAGCATGGAGAAGCACGTTGTTCAGATTGATTCAACTTGGCAGGATAACCTGGACGATATTCACAATGCCCCTAAAAAAGCCAGGAGGGAAATAAATAGAAACAGGGAAGGCAACTCAGTTTGCCTGCAATAGCAACCAACCAGCATGGCGGAGCCAGTAAAGGGCAAAACTAGCAAATTCTGCATCTGTGCTAGAAAACTAAAAAGTAAGATGGGGGAACTAGAATTTTTGGCACCAAGCAACCCTAATAAAATAGGCATTCCAGAGATGTCATGAAAAAGAATAATTAAGAAGATACAGTTTTGCCCTGCTACCAACTTTAAAGGATGATGAAATTAGATGTACTGGTGAGGGCATTGTACATGAAAGAAAATGTGAAGTCTCACAGCATATAAATAATGTGGAAAAAGAGAAGAACTTGGAATTCTTATGGGTAGAAATGCCATACTCTAAGAATAGTTCAAAAATAGTACCAGGATGATACTATAGACTCTTAGTTCTGGATGGCAATAATAGTGTCTTGTTTCACATTTAATATAAGTTTCAGCAGCGGGAAATTTTTGCTGTATACATACAGACTGGATCACTGTTGCCTTAGGACAAGAGGTAGAGATAAGGTTGTTATAGACAATAAATGTCTGCTTCCTAGAACAATTAATCTTAGCACTTGAATGAAAAGCTGCCATTGGGTCTTTTCTCATGAGTAGTATGCAGGTCCTGCTTCAAATGGTGTTAGTGGAAAATCAGAATAAAATTAGGCTTAATAGTGCAGTGGGAGAGAGAAAGAAAAATAAGCATTGAATACAGTGATTAGATTTCAGGAAAGGGAATTAGATAAAAATGAGGCAATTAGGAAAAATACCACTAAAATGAATACTCCAAGAAGCAAGAAGCCTGCACATAGCTTTGAGGCTGCTTGTAAATACTCTATTAGAAGCCCACGTAAGTTGCTCAGAAAAATAAAACAAAATTATTCAGTAAAAAACTCTGTATAATTCTGCAGAGAAGTCAAGGAGATTAACAAGCAGAAAAAAACTGACTATAAAACTGAATAGTTGTAAAACATGGCATACGAAACATACACAGAAAATTACAAAAGATACAAATGAATTTTTGAAGAGTACTCAGGTTGATAATTAGAGGTTTTTAAATACCTCAGAAGTAGAAAGTCAGCTTTTTGAATTGGCCAAACCAGCTGATAACAAAGATGTGTAAGTGGCTATTGAGAATAAGGCTACAGTGGAGATTTTGAATTGTTTTTGATTTTGAATTTATTTTATTTTTTATTGTTAAAGGCATTGGAGAGTTTCCAACATCCAGTGTTTGTTTGTTTGTTTGTTTGTTTGTTTTGTACCAGGTCAGTTAAGGAAGTGATTTCAACTTATGAATTTGAGTTAAGTTTCCATGAGGTATTAGACCAAATAAAATAAGCTAGATGTCTATAAGTCATTGGGATCAGAAGCCATTAACCCAAATGCTGTGAAGGAACTCAAATGTGAAATTGCAGACCTGCTGGCCAAAATGTGTATCCTATCATTACAAGCAGCTACTGAGCCAGAGGCTTGGAAGATTGCCACTGTAACTCCAGGGCTCCAGAGAGGATCTGGGAACTGCAGACCACTGAGTCTGTCTTTCATCTCTGGTGAAATGGAAGAGTCTATATTAAAAGATAAGATTGCTGAACACACGGATAAACACAGCCTGTAGGGAAAGAATCAGCATGGTTTCTGGAAAGGGAAACCCTTCCTTGCTAACTTGTTCTGGGTACATGGTACACAAACACAGTTGCCAGGAAATGAGACAGAGCTGAACAGAGAAAAATCTATGTCCAGGTACTGGGGAAAAAGCAGAGGTTGCTGAAGGGAGTACCAGAGAGTGGACAGGACTAGTGGGATTGCAACAAGCTTTCCCCACAGGCAAGAAGGCACAGTAACCTTGCTCAACTCTCCCTCCACGAGGTGAAAGCCTTGTTTAAGAGGCTGCTAAACTTTACCAAGCCATCTTGCTCCAATTTACAAGAGGGAGAGGAGGTTCTTTGGATATATGTGTAACTGACAACGAGATTAAGACACAACTGGTCAAACGTTAGCCCCACCAGTTAATTACAAATCCCAGTTGCTTAGAGAGATGGGAAGACAGGCAATAGAAAAGAGGTAAGAAATAAAAGCGTGGAGTCTTTGCAGAAAGCAAGGGAGATATAGTCACCACTGGGATTCCAGTGTTGCTCGTTGTTCAGACGTTGATCTTCAGTAGTGATGGGTCATTGGAGGTTGTGTTGTTTGGTTGACAACACCTTCTTCTTATGACTTATTATTATTTATAAGTCCAAAGCGGTCGAGTCAGCTCTCTTTGGAGTGTCAGCTTCTGGTTTGTGGACCTCAGCAGGAACTACTTTTTTCCCATCTTCCAGGCCTTGCCAGCAGATAAGAGTGAGATGGGAGATGCCAAATTGTATCTTGTGTCACATGATACAATGGTATCATCCCCCAGTCACCCTACCAGTTATTTAGTCATGGGCCAGACCTTCCACCAGTAAACACTCCTGAGCACTCCCTTTTGAAGGCAAACAGCTCTAAAGAAATGCTTTCAAATGTTAAACTGTCCACAAAGTGATGCCAGTTGCCACACTGTGACACCACCACTCGCCTCCTGGATAAGTCAGTCTTTTGTAAGAAATGCCTTAAAAGTGAGCTTTGAGCCAAGAAAGAAAAGAACGGTTCATACACAAGCTTTTTTTAACAGTATGAAGTTCCTCGAGGCATCTCCCATAAAAGTGGGATCCCTATTGAGTAGCTGTGATTCCCCATGTTTTGTCTTTGTTGAGGAACAGGAGACAAATGACAGACTATCCCTATTCACCAGGTGAAGGATGTTTTAGATCAGATACAAGTTATCAAAGATATTCTGTAATGGGACCACATGGGCTCAGTCTGGTTGAACTCCATTCTCCAGCACAGACCTGAGTTGCAGCAGATCACATTCCTAAAGTCTAGTGCTGAGGTAAATTCAGTGTCTCAGATCTTCAGCATTAAGACTGCTCTGGCCATCCTGCACAAAAAAGCGAACATTCCACACCTTAAGAATTCATCCCAGATCTTGGCATGATCCAGGCCAAACTTGTCCCAGAACACGAAGTGAAAATCTGCAGCTGGCAGGGAGAAGAGCAATGAAGAGCTTCTGAGAACATAACCAGAGTGCATGTCAGCTCCAGCTGTTCCTAGTTGTTCTCACTGGCCTTTAGAATCTTGTTCTGCAGAATATGAAAACCCATGTAAACAGTGGTATCTGAAGATACCAAAGGGCAGTCCTCCTTCTTGCATCTGCTCCAGGTGAGTAAGAGGGGGTCTTTCCTTTGCCAACAAACAATGTATTTCTTGGCTTCCCCCTTCTTAACTTAAACGCAAAAATGCCTGTCATGACCTTCTCTCAGAAGAAACAGATGCCTGAACATATGGAAGCAGCCCACATTCAGAGGTCTTTTAAGGTCCAGAATTTGTTTCTCTTCTTCTGATGTCCACTGTTGCAGTGTGTGGTCAGGAACCTCTCCAGCCTCAGCTGTAGCCTTCTGCCGATTGCTTTCCCATATTTAGCTGCAGCAAAAGAGCTTGGCATACACCTTCCCTATATCTCAGTATCTCTGGGCTCAAGTGCCCCGGGAGTCCTCCATACATGTCAAAGATTCTCTCCACTTAACAGTTACTGAGAAAAGAATTTTTTCTCTTCTGATTTAGTGATAACTGCTGCAGTATGTGACATATTTTTAGGTAGACTGCTGGTAAACATTCTATATGCTTTTTGGATATTTTTAAGACTGTTCTCAGGCTTAGACAGCTGCAAAGATTCCTAAGTAATCCAGTTGTGTTTACTGGATCCAATACTGGATGAAAAGTGCCTTTATATTACCCAGTTACCTTGAAATCACTATTAATTAGAGTTGGTTAAAGTAAGATTCAAATAAGGTTACAATTGGCTACATTGTAAAAATAATTATACGTAAGTAAAGAAAGTAGAGAAAACTTATGCACTGATCTACTACAGTATGGTTAAAATGCAGATCTGCCTGTTTTTCTCTTCCTTCCTCTCTCTTTCTTTTTTTTTCCTTCCTTCAGCTGACTTGTTTTCAATTGCTTGCAATCATGGATTTAACATTTTCCACACTGTCTGACAATATTATGTCCAATAAGATGCATGATCAGTCTGAGAGCCCACTAACATAAGAAAGTTGACCTATTCCTGTTCAGTCATTACTCAGTAAAATGTATACAAAAAAGGTGAATAAAACAGTTTGTGTCAATCTGAACAATTACGAATTTCTTGAATTCTGACAGTGAAGAACAGGCAAGTTCTGTTTACCTGTGTCTGCCTGCACCAATTCAGTTGTTATAAGTAGCCCCTTTTCGAAAAGAATTCAGAAGAATAGTCACAGCTGTGGGAATTGAACTGAAGAAGGGAAGAGGTCCCTGAATTAATGAAGACTAGTGCATAGGTCATCTACATCCCCAGTGTTTTCTTGTGCATTGCTTGTTAGTAGTTCACTATTGTTAAATATTTTGGGGAATTTAAAGAGCTATTATTTTTTTATTAGTATCTCTCTGCTTTACTGACAGTATTTCTTTCTCCAGGTGCTTCCAAATGAAATTCAGTTAAGCCATCATTTAATGGCACGGATCTTGTACAGCTTTTGAAATGCAGAATGGATCATGCACCTTGATGAAGAGCTCTAATAATGGATCAATTCAAGCACAGTAATGCAGCATAGTTCAGAGGTCAGTTTGTTTCCCTGAAGAAGGTTTGTTTTTGAAAATCAGTGCTAGTCGATGCACGACAGGCAGGATAAAGAAATCACTCATCTTTCCAAAAACTGATTTTGAAAGACGTGGAATTAATTGGATACTGAGGGCTTTCAAGGACATAGAGAATGTAAGTGATTAAACAATATTTGAAAGAGTTATTTTTTTTTCATTTTGACTCACTAAAATCTGATGTCTTGACATGCTGAATATTGCCAAGGGCAGAGATACCATGATAAGTCAGTGAGCTCCCACGAATCATCCTGAAAAGTAATTTTTAGGGGAAAGACCCCACAAAATGGGATGGTAGAACAATGAAATTAAATTTAAAAGGGAGTGAATAGATGGTGAGAAAAATTAATTCAGCCTTAGAATTTAAGAATCTCTCTGTTTATTATAAATATTCTTGAGATAGGATAGAGCTGGTCAAATTGTTCTTTGCAACCTGAATCTTTTAGAATATTATCTTCAGGCAATCAAAAAGAATGAGTTCACCAGTATCATTTTCCTGTGTTTATAGGTTTAAGCATAAAATTCCAGGCTTGAAAATAAAATTTAGTCAACTCTGTATGAATGTTAGCATTATTAGATTGGCAGTTAAAAATAAAAATAAAAAAACTCTTGAAAGTGAATGTAAATATTTTATGTACCAAAGAAGCTGTGAGTCTGCACACTCCCCGAATGGAGTTAGAGTTGTCTCTGTAGTATCTGTAGTATAGTGTATGTGGCAACTAAAATACAGAGGCACCAAGAAGGAGGTACCGAGATGTGTAGATGACAAAGTCAGAGGTTAGGGATATGGATAAATCTAAGCATTTCCTACATGAAAGAGGAGATCAGTCAGGAAAAAATAAAAATAAAAAATGAAAACCTGCAAGAACAAGTAGATCTTTAGATCAGATCACAGGTTGGCTGAGTGAATATCTTTCTTTCTTGAACAAACAAAATGTTTTAAAATGGTCACCAAAATTGCTAACTACTGTTCTGGAAGAAAAAGATCTACAAATCTGGATGAATAAAGAACAGAAAATCCATTCAAAAGCTGCAATTTACTTTCTTGGCTGTATACACTGTGGTAGATCATCACAAAACTTGGAGACAGTCTCCCAGGGAATACTACACAGTAAAGCAGTTGTCCTTTATTCATGCTCTACATAAGTTGGCACCTTGAAGTTTATTTTCTAGTACAGATATTTAAAACTTGAGCTGCAGCTTAAAAAAGGCGCAACTGTCTTAAATGAAATTCTCGTTCGAGCATGGATTTAGAATTTAGAATTTGAATAGTTACGAACACACAGCTTTGCATCTCTCTACTATTAATTTCCATGCTGTTTAGGATTATGAGTATTATGCATTTAATTTATAATGAATTTGAATTGTTCTAAATGACTGAAAACAGACAAAAATTTAGTATCTTAATCATCTCTATCATAATGTTAGGAAAAAATTCTTTTCCAAAGGAGTGGTCAGGCACAGCAGAATGAGTTGCCCATAGAGGTGATTGAGTCACCATACCTAGAGGTGTTCAAGAAATATTTAGATGTTGGACATGGTTTAGTGGGGAAATATAGTTGGTAAGGTGAACAACTGGACAGGATGATCTTGGAGGTCTTTTCCAACCTTGGTGAATCTATGATTCTGTAGCTGAAGTGGTTTCAATCAACTTAGTTGTCAGTGTTAAAAAACCTTTCCTTCCATAGGGAATAGAGGACAAAGTGGACTATTTATCTAGTTGGAATCACTGAGAGAAAAAATATTTGAGTTTAGCAGTATGAAAATAAAACAAAACAAAAAAGAATTGTCTCTTAAGTGCCTGTGAAGTAGGACCTGTACCAACAGCTACATACATGAATTTGTCACTACCTTTCCTACAAGCACTGTGTAATTGTAAACTTACACACAAGTATGACTTTACAGAATAAAATACTCTGAAATTCCCAGGTTCTAAAAATATTTATAAATCCTACCAAGTTACTGATATTTAACTCATATGATATGAATAATGATTTCATAAGCTTGAAGTACACCTTATCACACTGATAAGCAAGCATAACCAAGAGTACATGTCCAGAGCCTGTTATTTTATTAAACTCTGGAAATCACAAGACCTTGTGAATTCTAAGTACACATTCTTTCATGAGAAAGGTGTGACAGTTTTTCATTGACGACACTTTAGTAATTTAGATGGACAATCAGTAGCGGTTTATTTCAGATAAGAAGGTCACTTTGGATAGGTTATTTTAGGTCAGTTGTCTTCCCAGTTGAACGTGGGCAAGTGGAATGAGCAGCAGTCATCTCTCTCTCTTTCTCCATGCTAAATTTGTAGGACCAGATTTGTATTTACAGTCAGGAAAACTGATGGGTAGTAGTGTAAAATCAGACTTATGCCTTGAGAACAGCAGCAAAATATTTTATCCACCATGAAGAAAGGAAAATCTAAATAGGAGAATAGGAGAAAAAAATGAATGCTTGATTTTAATGGCACTGTGCTACAGGTTCCCAACTCATAAACAATGTAAGTTACTATGAACAGTTAAGCTCACCAGCCTGCATATTGCTGACAGATGAATTTGTCAGTAAAGTCAAGAGATTAGGTTCACAGTTTCTTTGAGGATACTTATAAGTAGATTTTCCTGGATAAGAGAAAATAATAAATGTATTATGCCATTCCAAGAACAGTTGCCAAAATATCAATTTATACTCACTTAGCCACAGCTAAATTAATTTATATGCTAATTTTAAGAATCAGTTCAAGGGAGCATACCCTGGAATGAAAAACATACGTGTGTTATGGAGTCACTAATGTTTTATGCTTAGCGAATTATGTCATACTTCGAATTAAAAATTGGAAACTAGCTGGTAGTCTGGATAAACTGCCATCCTCAAAAAGTAGTAGGAAGGCACTAGGAAAGGAACTAGGGAGGGAGAACTTTATACTGGAATCTGGTATTCACCTGTCATGTGTTAGCATTGATAAATTATTTAATATCTGCTTCTTTTGTTCTGTATATTGTCTTCATGGGGTGATATCCCATAGCAGTCTGCTCTTCTCTGGCTGAATCCATTTCATTTCCTCTGCAGATGGCTTGCTGCCATGGAAGATAATGGAAAAAAACAAAACTGCCAGACTTCTACCTCCTGCCAGTTTCATTAGAAATTAGGAAAAAACAGAACAATGTAATGTTAAAGACTTTCATTATGTTCTTTCAGCGTGATACAATCTGTAACAATTTATCTCTCAAACAGTTTATTTTAATGTAGTTCTAATTATGCTTCAACAGAAAGCTCTCAAAAATTTTCAGTTGTTTTAGAAAGTTTTTATGGATTTAATAATCTTATGGCATGAGGAAATCTTGATTAGGATAGATAGAAAAGCAATCTGACAAATAACAGTTGAACACCAAACTTCAATTAACAGAAGGTGTTCATTGCTAAGGAAGAAGTGTAGTAAGGAGAAAGAATCTGAGAGAAGTAGAAACAATTTGTATGAAATTTCACAGATTTAGCTTTTTAAAAAATAAAATTATTTAAACATTTGACATTAGAACATTTCTTACAGTGCTTGTATCATTATATCCAAGAATTTTATTCATAAGAAAACAGATGAAGCAAATTAAGATGACAATACGCTTTCCTCTTGCTCTCCTGTCATCAGCAGTATCTCGTACTTTAAAAAGTGAATAATTATTTTGTACATACATAAATTGGAAAATTGCAGTTATTTTATCAGATAATGAAAAAAAATAAAATATGCAAGAGAAGTACATAGTAATATAAATTTATACATAAGAAAGACTTGTATTTTTACAGAAAGTTAGAAATCTAACTTCTATTTTTTTGACTGCCACTTTCTTCCACTTATACTTTGTAACAGTTTCGGTCTCTTGGCATTTCTTTCCCCTAAACAGTTCTTTGAATGAAGGAGTAGGTCTAAGAGAGTGCCTTCAGTGCTGTAGAAAGCCAACAATAGCACATTTCACTTTGGAGAAAAGTAGTAATGTGGGAAACAATCAGAAATGTAAAAAAACCAACAGGTATTCTACTCATATTTTTGCATTTAAAAAGCAGGAGTTGCTCTCCCCTTCCTACTTTTAAATGACTATCAGCAAATGTGGGAAAAGAATATAGACTTCTCTTGGTTTTCTGCCTGATACACACCTCACAGATCTCTGCAGTCCTTTGGATACACAGAAAAGATCAAATCTGGTAACTTAGAGTCTAAAATACAACAATTAAAGAACATTACTACTTACACAACTTTGAGGGGAATTAGTAAAGAGCTTGGTTTGATAAACAGCAAAAGCCATCCACCTCCCTAGTACCTAGAATAATCATGTGTTACAGAGAATTGTGCCTAACATTCTAGAAGCAGTTCTGCCAAGAAGTGTGTCTGTGTGTGTCTTCTGCTCTACTGCAGAAATAAAACTTTCAGGAACTTCAGTAGTGTAATTAGTGTCGAAAGAATCCTTCAGTTGATTGGAGTCCTAGACAATGTAGAGGATTTGTTTGTTTGAGGTTTCTCCAAGTTTTTGGGGATTTGTATTAGTTGTAGCTTCATCCAGCATAGTACCAAAGAGTATAAATACTCTCAACAGAGTATAAACAGAAAATAAAGAAATAAACAGCACTTTAATATATATATATAATCTGCATGTTCAAACAATCAAACATTTTTCAATACAAAGAGAAAATCCATGCCTCCAGAACATCAAAGCTGTCATATCCTGCCTGATTAACTCATCAGTCACAGAATCATAGAATCACAGAATTTTCTGAGTTGGAGGGATCTTTACAGCTTATCTAGTTCCACTTCCTAGCAATGTACAGGGTAACTCACTGCTCGATCAGGTTGTTCAGAGCCTGGTCCAATCTCACTATGAATGTTTCCAGGGATAGGGAATGTATCTTCTCCAGTACCTCTCTGGAGAAACTGTTCCTGTGCTTCACCACCTTCATCATAATATTTTTTCCTTATATCGAACTTAAATCTCTCTTCCTTAAGTTTGAAATAAGTTCCTCTTGTCCTATCACCTGAGACCCTGTTAAAGAGTCTGTCCTCTTTCTTCTTGTAACTCCCCTTTAGATACAGAAGTGCTGTTACCAGATCATTTCAGAGCCTTCTCTTTTGAGTAGCTTGTGGCCATTCTTGAGGGATAATTCTTCATTCTATTCCTTTGTTAATGTAGAGGGCAACAGCTCCTCCCCTCCTTCCTATCCTGTCCCTTCTAATCTGCTCAGTAGCTGCTAATAGTCACATTCCAGTCATGAGAATTATTCCAGCAGGTTTTGGTGATGGTGAGTATGTCATGGTTTTCTAGTAGCACGATGGCTCCCCCTGTTTGTTTCATAAGCTGCATGTTTGTGTTGAGGCACTTCAGCTGGACAGCCGGTCTTGTCACCTTCTTGAAAGAACTCCTCAATTCCTTTGAATTACACCAGTTTCCCTGCTTCATTTTTCTATTGCCTTATTGGTCCCTGGCTGTCAGATGGTTTCAATATCCTTCCACTACCCTTTCATAATAATCACTCACACACAGAAGAAGAAAATTCTGATATCCTGCTACTCACTCAGCACGTGAGCAATAGCTTCTTTCACTTTAGTTCTGTACTTCTCAGCCAGTGTATATGTGATCTTGCTATTTTGCAAACTGGTTGCATCATTAGTACTCCCTTCTTGATTTGCATTATTAATTTTAATTTTTAGTCACATTTTAAAATCTTTCTCTTATTATTTATTTCAGTTTTGAATATAATTAATG